>JAOTRH010058446.1:0-18804 GCA_034768845.1 Heliamphora exappendiculata
AAATGATATATAACAAATAAATAACAATTAATAATAATTATTTAATTTAATGACTCTTTTTTTATAATTTGTAAAGTTAAAATTTTTTTATTTTTTCTATATGAATCTCACAATAATTATATATATAATCTAATGGTTAATATTTTTTATTTCTTTATATATATATTTGGTTTTTGAGTTGGTTCGGTTAATTCTAGACTAATTTAATCACCGAACCAATATTATCGGTTTGTCTTTTTTAGGACTCAGGATCAAACTAATTACTTATAAAAATTGAACCAACTCAATCCATAGAGGTCGGATTGGTTCGGTTTTCGAATTTCTCGGGTTTCTTGTGCACCCCTCGTATAAGTATGCATGTTGAATGGTGTCATTTTTTTTTTTGTACACACACACACAGGAATAGTGCCCTCCTTTCGGGGCAGCAGCAATGGCGAATAAAACAACGGACAAAAGGTTAGTTTATCCAGACGGGTCCGAATAGGCTAGGGATCCTCGGTTTTGTTATGCTCTTATGTCTCAATGCACTAGAAGCCAGTCATGCTCTTATGTCTCAATGCACTAGAAGCCATTGGATCATGTGAGAATTTATGGGCATGAAAATTTTGAGACACGATCCAACACCCTTCAAGATATTTACACATAGGGACAGAAAATTTTCTAAACAGTGGATTCTGTGCCCTCCAAAAATTTACATTGGTCTGCATTGAGAACTTGAATGGTAAAAATATAGCAGTCTGAGATGTGAAAATCCCGCATGGTAAAACATAATTTGTCTTGGTCAGCCTGGAGCAGTTTTTTCTTCTTTTGTTGGGTATTGTTTTCTATTGGTAGCCAATCTCAATCTGTCTACAAAAAAAAAAAAAAATGTAGTTGGTCATGTAATTCTTGAGTTGAGTATCTATTGCTGCATGACCACATTTTGTCAATAACGATACTCCTCAATTATCTTGTTAGATGGGCAATTCTACTTTGGCCTACTCAATTGTGTTAGTTTCAGGTATAGTTATGCTTTTGTTGAAGGTCGTTTGATCTTTTTTTGGGAGTGTGACATGGATTACTTCAACATTGTAGCGTCTGGAACTCAAGCATTGGCCCAAACATTTTCTCTACCTCTTTCTTACTCTTAAAAATCAGAATCACTTTACATTTATGAATTGATAACTATCTTACTAACCTAGCTTTCTCTGTTCCTCGGGAACAACAAAGGGTATTACATGAATATCCATCTATTGTCCGTCAACTACATCTTTCAGTCTAATTTTAGGCACTAACTAGTCCTCTATGGACAAACCTTGCGGGGGAGTCTTTTTAAGTATTCAAGGCATTGGATTCTCACTAATATTTGTGTTAAACAGTAGTCCTTCCTTCTAAGACAACCACTCAAATTTGTTTGAAAACTCAATACTAATATGTCGATAATGTGAAACGAGGCACCCCCATGACGAATCGGAGATATTCAGAACTCAAATTTACCATCTTTTCACTAAAAAAATCATTCAATAAGAATATGTCGAATCAGGGCTGTTCAGAATTCTTGATTCGAAGTTGGAGATTAGGTGATAGCTTTTCTTTCTTTCTTTTCTCATTTTAAATGCTTGGGCAGCCTTAGGGTGGATCCAAAATTTTACTTACGGAAGTCAATGTCGACCGAACGCTGGGATAAGAAATGCTGGGTATGTGACCAAATATGCTGGCTACAATTTTCTCCAACACTTGACTTTTTTATTTTGCTTGGTCAATTTCTCCCCCAACTCTGTGTTTAGGATTCGATCAAAATATTACCGTCAAATTCAACCCACAAGCCTCTTTGAATGATGCACAAGTCACAAAAGATAATGAATAAGAAATAAAACAATTTACATAATAGCGAGATAGATTTACGTAGTTCGTCAAGTAGTACTTACGTACACGAGTTTACACTTTCATTATAAACTAATAAAGAATAAATTACGAGTGTTTGGGGCTTAAGAGAAGAGAAAAATATGTTAAAACAATATAACACTCTATGACTGTGCAAATTCTAATCAGCAATTAAAATAGTATTTTTGCATAGACCGTTCAATTGGTCAATTACCCTTGATTTTTCATGCAGACAACATAAATTGTTTGTTGCGAGCCAATGCAAACTGCTCGAGCAGTTCCAAAACCATTCGATCCATTTGTCCCCTGTTAAAGTGTTTAATTTTACCTCCAACACTACATTGGACAATAACATTTGAAGCTTCCCATGGAGCTGACCATATTTATGAGAATTCAGTAGTTTATGCATTGTAATATTTATTATTTTTAGAGTTTTTGTTTGTAAAATATTCTTTTCTAATGTAGCAAGAGAATTGAAAAAGAAAAAAATTTAAAATTGTCCTTACTGCATTAAATTTTTGTTATGATTGATTTATGGCAAAAAAACTTTAAAATAAATTACATAAAATAGTCATAAAAGCGATAATGGCACTAAACCATACGAGTTTTAAATTTTCTTATACTTGCACCCTTTAGGCAATTACTGATACCCATAATTAATGGAATCCCTATTAACATTACTATAACTCTATTTTGTTAGATTGTCGCTTGATTCTACTCTACGATAGTGGAATCAAAAATCAACTGTCATGATTGAATTTTTTTTTCCTTTTCTTCTAAAAATATCAGCAATATGTTTAAAAAAAGAAAAAAAAACTAAGAAGCCATTGCAGAATATTACAATAATATCCTCAATAAAAAGTGTGTTACTAAAACTAAAAAAATGCATCAATACTCCAAACAAGCTTAAAGGTCAAAATAGTGAGGTCAAATTAAGCATTTTTTAAAAATATTGGCATCTTAAACAAATTTAAAATGTAAAAAGTTACATTATCTCAAATAATTCAGGTTCAGAAATTATACTCTTTTTTATTTATAATTAAAAAAACACACCAAAAAAATATGAGTCTTTTAAACAATCCGAATAAAACTTTAACCAATGATTTTAAAAGCAATATAACGTAGAACAATGAATGAAGTTTTTAAAAGCAGGTAGGGTCACAATCAACTATTAATAAACTCCATATAGACAATGAAGTCCAATGTGTAAAAGTACTTATTGGATTGTACCTTAGAAAACAAAAAAATTTAAGGTTACAATAATGTCAGCATTGAGAGTTATTCTGAGGCGGCCATCAAAGAGGTAGCTGGAAGAAAGTTTTACCAATTTGTCACGTGGGTGGTGTTTGGTATTATTAAAATTAGTAACTTATAGATTGTAACTTATATTTGAAGTCGTGTGTTTGGTAAAATTTGTAATTTGTAATTGAAATAAAAGATAAAATAGTTATAAATTATAGAAAAAGTTATGAGTGTTTGAAAAAATTTGTAACTTATAACTAAAATTAATAGTGAAAGTTAAAAGCTATTAGCAATATAATTTTGTCAGACACGAATACGAAATGGGTGAGTGAAAAATGTCAAAAGAAAAAAAAATTATTATTGGGCTGATCAATGTTGATTGAGTAGAGCGCTAAAACGTGGGTTACAAAATATAGTGTTATGTTACTATATTGTTCCACATTAACTTAAAATAAGGGACTATCATGTGCATATAAGTTTCGGGACACCTATTTCTTTATAAGTTGATTATCTTTGTTCAGTTGATAGAAAAAGAAAAGAAAAAACTAATTGTCTTACTTTTTAGCGTGAATGTTCAGTTGTCGCAGAAAAATGTGAGACTCACAATAATAATTTTTTTGTAAGAAAAGTTTTTCTACCAAACATATTTTGAAAAAAATATTAGATTATGCATCATGGGAAAATTTTAAGCTAATTTCTTTATTAACTTTTTAAAACGTAAATTAATTCTTTTAGATACATAAGGAAGAAGAAAAGGATATCCGTAATATGAGAATTGATTGGTACTCCCATGAGTAGGTAGTTTTTATTCCTCATTATTTTTGGACGTACCAAAGGAAGAAGAAACAAAGATTGTGCTAGATTTTATCGTTCTATATGAATAATTACCAATTTATTAAAGAGTGGAGGATTAGAATAGTCAGGTCATTTGGCAAGGAATAAATAGACATTGACATGTTGACATTTATGGAGATAGTGGGTTTTTCCTCTCTAAAAATGTCATTTTAGATAGAAAATTCTAATTTTTCACTAATATAGATCCTTTTGTGATGAATTTTATTTTCTTTCTCAAGATGATACTAAATTATTGATGACAAAATTATTTCATCGCAATAGGTATTTATTTTGCGATGAATTCTATTTTTTCTAGTAAAAAGGCGTTCAACCATTAGTGAGGATAATATTTTTCACAATATGCTTTCTTTTATCACGAATTTTATTTTTCGTCATTGAATACAATCCTTAATTATTGGCGATGACAATATTTCATCACCAATTCGTATTCTTTTGACGATTATAATTTTTTTTCACGATATATTATTAGTGATGATAATATTTTATCATTAAAACACACAAAAATTATTTCTAATCTAACATACTTAGTTGGTCAAGGCTGCATAGTTTTTAATATTTGCCTGCAAAATAATTAAATTAAACAAATTTATGTAAGAACGTTCCTCAAAAAGTTAAACTAAACATCGAATTTGAAGTCATTAAATTTTTTTTCTGTTAAGATTTATTACAAATAAAACAAAATCATTTTATTTTTAAAACAATTATTTTCCTCAAATACTATAGATATGCCCAATGAATGTTATGTTAATCCCATATGATAACTTGAATTAAGGTGGTCTAAATGAATGAAAATGATCCCATGAATCCAATATTGGTGTGAAGCATGTAATGTATATGCACAAGGGCATAAAAATACAAAATTTCCAAATTAGTGGAAAGTTGCAAAAAGAAAAATATTAGAACTGTGAACCTTTTATAATTTGACAAATTTAATATTGAAAAGTTTTTATTAATTTGATATATTTTCATCATATTTTCTATTGACTTGAATTTTTTTTTCAAACAAAATGACATTTTACCAATTTCATCATTAAAGGAGTAAAAATGGGTTTTAATTATCTAAATTTAAAGATTGCATCTAATGAATATACACAACTATTTTTAGTCATAGAGAAAATCTAATATATCAAATAAACTCATCAATAAAAAAGTCAATCCTAAATTTCTAATGAGACAAATCAAGATTTTTCTCCCTTAGATTTTTGTCTCTTGAGTAATATGATCAATCACACGAACCAATGACCTTGTACTTAAAATTATAGAATTTTTTTTGAAAATATGTACCGACGCAGCAAAGTGTGCGGAGCTTTTAACCTACATGTTGTTGGATTCAAACTTGGTTGTGATTCAAAGAGTTGTTTCTCCTAGTAATTTGTGACGAAACAATATCCTCACAATTTCTATTTATTTTGTGAGAAATTTTTTTGTCACCTAATCATTTTGCGTAAAATTTTTTTTTTTGTGATGAAATATTAATTTTGCGACAATTTTATTTTGTTTTTAATGATAAATATTTTATCACAAATGCCAAATATTTAGCGAGAAATTAAGTTTTTGTCACCAGTTAGTTTTTGCGACAACCCTATAGTGATGAAAATAACAAGGGACTCGTTTTTGTCTTTAATCGTATTGACGAGAAAATACATACATTTCGAGACAAAATTAATTTGTAATAAAAACATCCAATTTCTTGTAGTGTGCTAAATAGTTTTTACCGAATCTACGTTTACGTCTCTTTCGTGTTTGATCACAACTGCACCAAACTCATGACGTCTTCAACTTTGGAATCCATCAAACTAACACTAGAAGTGAAAATCCAAGATTTTCTTGTTTAAGGAGCCATCAAAAGAGTTTCTATGGTCAATGTTCAAGAAAAGCACCTCAAGCAACTATATAAACTCACGAGGGTTATCAAAGATATAGAAACATGACCCCTAGAAGACAAAAAGGAAAACAGAGTTCTCTTTTTTAAAAATCTGACCAACCTTATCATATTTGGAATTGGCAAAACATAAAAGGCAAAACATAAAAACTTACACACCATCGTTTGATAGATCGTTCAAGCGCTCAATATGCTATGACAATTTTAATACTAGTTGAAAACAAAACACTATTGTACACACCGTTTGGTGAAAAATAATACAACTGGAAAAAGTTTTGTCCAAAATGAATTTGCCAAACGAACTAAAACCTAATATAATTATTATTTAAAATTATAGCAATAAATAATAAAAATAATATTTTATTTTTATCAAAATTCTCTAACAAAATCAGGGGTTTAATCACTACTTTCTCATTAAAAATGACAATGTGACGGTCATGGGTGGATTTTTGGTGTTCTCTTACCATTTTCTACTCTATTGAGACGCAAGGATGGGTTGGGACTGAAATTCATCAGAAATAATTTACAATCTTTAAAGGAATGGTACTAATTAGAGTAGAAAATGGTAAGAGGACACCAAAAATCCACCCATGACCCATTTTTGCCATTTTTCTATCTAAAATCAGTGTATTTAGATGTAGATGTTTAGCAGTTTGACACAAGTAGATCAACACTGATAACGTTAAATTTGAGATTAGGCAACTATTCTTGATCTTCAACAAGTTTTTTTGAAATAGATAAGTGGAGACTATGCTGCCATTTCAGTTGACTGTGAAAAGAGGCAATTTTGTGCAAGCCATGATGACCAATTTTTAATTTTTAAATATTTTAGTGTATTTTAATAATGACACTTTGCACAAAAATTTGGTTTTTCTTCGGCGTGACGTTTTCTCCAATCCATGTGGAGGATTTTTTTCTCTTCTTTTGAACAGTTGCCTTGTATTTGATGTACCTATTTTTTTTGTTTGATTTTATATCGAATTTGCAATGTATTTAAGTCTTCTGATTATTTTAAGAAAAAAAAACTAATAGATAGCAAATAACATTCCATAACAGCTATACATTAGCGTAAGAGATTAATTGTCTTGAAATTATGTTTTAATGTGTTAAAAGTCGTTGAATATGTTCTTAAAACATCTTTGCCCTTTTGGGGGTTTGCTAGGGCCCTCTTTTCCTTGGGACGGCTCCTTGCCGGTATATTTTGGGAACCTCATGATGTCATTAATGTAGCGACCATGTTCGGCCACGTATATGTAATAAACGCTCTTGGATCTCGGTCACGCCAACATTAATGCCTAGTGTGTCGCTCATGTCTTGCAAGTCAATGTTGTCAAGCTCCTCTCGTGTCATGCATCTAGGCTCGATTCATGCACACGATTACAAGAAGAACTAGGCCTATGTGGTGTCGATCTCCTTGATTAAGTCACTCTTACACAAGTAAATCAGGTGAGACTATTCGACGAGCTGCTATTAAAAAGCCCTTTCGGTGCATAAGTTAGTGTCTTAGCAAAGGATGGTGAACAAAAGGTTCTTAAGAGATTTTGACAGAGTTTTTGTAGATAAAATATTATGTGTGTACCTTTCGCGGGTGATTCTCTATTTATAGAGCACCTTGGCATCGTCTTGGCTTCCATGCCTTTCGCACACTAAAGGCGTTTTGGCAGCACGCCGTCTGCTCAAGAGACATGCTTTCAGGTATGTGCCCACGCGTGTGGTATAGCGGCCCCTATCTCCCTTCCCAGTGCGCTTCATGTTGGGCTCATTTTTGTTTTGGAACATAGCTACTTTCTTCTTCCCTTTGGGTGAGGGGTACAGGGCGAACTCCTTGATGATGTGTTTTACCCCAGCATCTCTCTTGGGATTGATGGTGGGGCTTATGGAAAGGCTCTTAGAGGATCTGTCTGCCCCTTGAGTCATCTTTGCTTCCCATTGGTAAGCTAGGCTCCAGCCCCTTGTATTTCTGCACGGCTCTGAGTTTCACTATCTCCGCCCTCGTGGCAATAAGTGTGGCATCGCAAGCAAGATCCATGTCTAACACCTTAGAGGACTCGCACTATTGTCGTTCCTTCAAGCGACGTTAGGGGGTTTTGTGTCCCAAACTTCACTGTTGCGGTCCATGAGGCTAACTGTGGTGGGCCTAGACACTGTTCTTAACTGAATGGGCTCGGAGTAACATCGTCATTGAGCTCTTTGTAGGGGCTTTAGCTAGTTCTTCTCACCGACTGCGCTAAATGTACGAGGGTGAATTCGTAAAAGTAGAAAAAGAGAGAAGAACTAGGCTTTGGTGTTGATCTTCTTGACTTGGTCACTCATGCACAAGTAAATGCGATGAGACTACCTAGTGGGCTGTTGTCGGAAAGCTCCTCTAGTGCTTAAGTTAGTGTTTTAGCAAAGTATGGTGAACAAAAGGTTCTCAAATAAATATGGTAATTTCTCCTGCTCTGCCCCGCTCCCGCATGTCCCTGCCCCAATTTTTACGGGTTTTCTATCTCCGATAACATATGTGGCGAGGACGGTATTTGCTTCTGCCATCCCAATTTTTCTTGTCCCACCCTTAATTACATAAAATAAACATTTATAAGTATAACTATATGCATTAAATTTATTTTTAATAATATATGAAGAGTAAACCATAAAAATATTATATTTTTTTTTTCATCTCTATGTCTTATTTTTGTATTTTAAATTTCAAATTATTCATCAACTATTATTTTTTAGTTACTATATTATTTTTCACTCTCATTAATATTATCTTTTTAATATTGATAAATTATCCATGATATATCTCTATCCTCAGCCCGTCCTCACATATTCTCGATTTTCTCTCCCTGGCCCTGCCCGACAAAATGGGGATGGAACACCACACCTCCGCTGCCTGTCCCACCCCATTGCTATTTTTATTCTCAAAGATTTTGGTAGAGTTTCTATACATAAAAGATTATGCGTGTATCTTTCGCGGGTGATTCCCTATTTATTAAGCACCATGGCGTCGTCCTTGATGTGAAGGAATTGCTTCCTTTGGGCTCTGCCTTGGTGGGAAACCTTGTTACCGTTTTAGGTTCTGTTATAGCATTTTTTTCCTTGGTCCCGCCAACATTATTGCTTGGCATGTCGCTCACGCCCTACAAGTCAAAGCTACTAAGCTCCTCCTACGTCATGCATCTCGACTCAATTCTTACGCACGGTTGTGTCTCCTAATCCCATCTATCTTGTTCTCCGGATTGGACTTTCAGTGCGGGTTGACCCGTACTTCTAGGATTCTAGCCTATTTAATTATGTCTCGAGATTCTCACATAATTTAACTACTATCACGATATTGAGACAAAAAACGTATCTAGGGTTAATGTTGTGTTATGCAACAATGCATAACACCCTCCTACGCATTTTGAATAAATTAGTGTTTGAACATATTTGTATGATCGGATCACTTCATTGTGTTGAGATTGTCGGGTTTACTGTTTACATAAGAAAAGTTGATAGGATATATGTAATTATTTAATTAAATAATATTTGATTAACATTTTTGAAAACAGTTATGCCTATTATAATTTCTTTGTAGATAAAAATTATCTGATTACATAGCTGTTGATATCGAATCAACTTTAATTTTTATGTAAATTAATAAAAAATTTGACAATTTTTATATAATAAATTAATTCAATTATAAAAAAAATTATTTAAACTACACAACACCGAGCTCTGCACATCACCCACCCCATTTTCTAAAGAAACGCATTATTTTTAGATTAAAAAAATCGGTATCTTGTTGTTACCATTGTCAATGTCCATTAGTGTAAAGGGAAAAGCATGAAGTAAATTCATATATATACTATACATAGCCATTGCTGCATTGCATTATGAGTTGTCAAGGAAATTATTTGTACCAATGCTATAATAATTATTTTATTTTATTTTATTATCCTATGTATTATAATTATATTGGCTTAGCGCAATTCACATACTCTTGTTTATTTTTAATGTAATAATCACAAATTACATGAATGATCTTATAAGAATATTTCTTAAATATTTAATTAGGGCCCAAGTTTAGTGACTCTTGACAACTATAATATTTTTTTACTCTTATACATTTGACAATCACGTGCTAAACATGTAATCGAGTAGTGTTTAGAGTCTATTTATGAATAAAAATAATTAATAAATACTTTTTGTAACGCAAAATGCACTCAACACTAAGAACACGCAAAATACACTCGTGACTCAAAATTATAAACATTTAGTCCTGATGGAGTCCAAGTATGATTGACCTAATTAATGAGACAATTTTATAACAATTATTCTAAAATTTAATTCAATTCAAGATTATAAAAAGGTCACAATCACAAAATCATATATGCACATTCTCATTGGCAATTGTACATCTGTCATTGCATTCTTATTCTTTAAAGCTATATCCGCATTAACCTTATCAACCAAACATTTTTTCTTTAATTTTATTAGTTAATGAGAGAACAAACATAAATTATTGTTGGTGAACTAGACATCAAGTCCAGGAATAGGGCATTAAGTCTCAATTCACCATATTAAGTTTTTATTTAAAATAGAGTTTTACAGGGCAGTAACTATAAGGTAACAGAGAGAATTTTTTTTATTGGTTCTATTTGTTTCAATAGAAAATATTTTTTTAAAAATGATTTTTGTATTTTTTGGTGTTTGGTACGACAAAAATTAAAAATCAACAAAAAATATTTTTTAAATCAATGAAAAATAAATTAATTTTGGTGAAAAATATTTTTAACTTTTTTTATAGCAAAAAATATTTTTCATTCATACCATTGCACTATTGTCACTACCGTTAGCATTACTATTTTACTACCAGCACCATCAATTTAGAGTTTAGAAGGTTAAGAGTTCGGGGTTTGTGGGTCCGTAACCCACAAACCTACAAAAAATATCCCAAACCCTTCTTTAAGTATGTCTAAAAAGTTTAATTTTTAAGAAATTTAATTATTTAAAAAAAATATAAAGAAAAAAAATTATATTATTTGAGATAATTATTTAATGCAGCTTTTTTCTTGTTTACCTTTCACTAAAATGTCTAATATACCTTTATTTTTTGTTTTTAAGCTATAGTATCAAGGATATTAGCACGATTTTTAATATATATATATATATATATATATTTAAGAGTATAGTTGATTTTTTTAATTAAGAGTATTATAGCTATTTTACTAAAAAAATTAGAGTATTTGAGACATGTATAAACTTTTTTCTTAAAAAACCACCTAAAAGAAGTTGGTAAATTTTTTAGATGCACCAAATAATACAACTTAAAAGTTAACGGTTTTTTGTGCGTGTGTGTGGAAAATCCAAATATGAGCTATATAATCTCACTATCTAATTTTTTATTTTAAAAAATAAACAAACATTTTAAATGCCAAGCCTTTTAAATCTCTCACAAGTATATCATTTCATTTGATTTTAACATAAAATTGAGCTTTTAATCATTTAATTTAGGAAGCTTTGTGCTCAGGTCTTATTTGAAATACATATTTAAAGGTAAAACATTACTTACGACTAATGTTTTAATAAGTCGTGTTTCTTATTATTATACAAAAAATGCTGTCATTTTTCAATAGCAGTTTATGCAAAATGTGTGTTTGAAAAGAAATTGTTGCATTTACGCATCTTCGGAGCTACGATCTTGGCATCAGTTAGGGAAAAAAGAAGTATTGCTCTTTTCGATTTTAGAATATTTTTGCGAGTTGATTTACTTGAATCGGTAGCAAAAAAATTAGGACAAATCAAAAATGATGCTCTATTATTTTTTTACGAACTAATTTTGATCTTTTGTAATATTATTTTTCGTCAAAACTATGAAGACTAGATGTAAACTGTTACAAAATCTTAAAACTCTCTATAAACCCGAGTATGAATGTAAATTAGATATTCTTCCATAATTTTCTAAAAAATGAAACATTTCATTTTGTAATGTATGGGTTAAAAGTAAAACATTATGTGTTTAATGTGAAATTTCTTATTTGCAAAAAAGTTAAGACATTGTCTTATGTGTGACTACAAATGTATTATTTATGTAAAAAAAAAAAAATTTTGTGTAGCTAAAAATATCTCATTTCTATATATAAAACAAAACATTTTTTTATATGTAATTAGAAATGGCTCATTTTTTTGCAAAAAATGAAATTTTTTCTATGTTTAACTAAAATATATTATTTCTGCAAACAACATGAGACAGTTTCTATGTGCAAGTGAAAATGTTTCATTTATGTGGAAAATTAGACATTTTTTTTTATGTATAACTAAAAATGTCTTATTTTTTATAAACAAAATAAAATATTTTTTTTACGTATAACTACTAATATATCATTTATACAAAAAATGAGATAATTGTTACATATAACTAAAATGTTCTTTTTTGTACATATAACTAAAATGTTTTTTTTTTACAAAAAATAAATATTTCTTATGTGTAATATGAAATGTCCCACATTTGGTAACTTTTGATAAAAAAAAAAAAAAAGGCACATCTAATGTTTGGGGTCTAATGAATGACAAGAAGTCAAAGTACACTAGACCATTGCAATTTTTGTTTCAATATCTTTTTACAAAATTGTTTTTGAAATTTACTTAATTGATTACTTATTTTATTGTAGAAAACTTACTTACAACCAAACATATAAATCCATATCTATATATTGTTAGCATTTATTTCTTAATATGGCCAATGCACGAATATATTAGATTAATCACACCAAAAAAATTTTAATGTTCACGTACTTATTGATAAATAAGTATTGTTGAATGCACCTATGTATACATGTATGGAAGACTTACATTGAACATAATATATTCATTGTGTATGTAAGAATGAATGTAAGATATACATTTGATTTATATAATGAATTTGAGAGATTCATTATGTATTTCATTAAAAATTTCTGAGATACATTTCCCTAACTTATGAATTCATTAATGGTCTTCATAATGGTTAAATGTCTTTGATGGGAAAACAACTAGCATAAATAATATAAGATCCCAAATCACGCTCTCAATTTTAAAAGTCCAAGTCTAAGTTTGAAATATGAACTTGAAACCACATTATGTATATGACTCCCATCGCCTAAAGAGAAAAGTGGTTTGAAAATCCTCTGCACACAAATAACTTAGAGATTATGATTTTTCTTGTCTAGGTTCCCTTTCTAACAAGAACTTATAACATCATGGATCAATGTATGTTTTTAAGTATTCGTATTATAAAATTATTATATTATTTTTATGTATTTAATTGAAATCGGTTCTTATCGTATCTAATTGAAATTATTATTTTAATTTTAATGCATGAAATTGATCTATACTTCTAAACTTGCTTTCAAAATCAAAACTTGCTAAATATATATTATCAAGTTAAAATCATATATTTTTTAAGAAAATATAAGTAATTGTCATAATAATGTCATGCGATTACTTGTTACGCATCTTATGTATTCACTAATATTGATCATCCCAACGGAGAATTAATATTGTATGTGATTAAATTTTTGAAATAATTAATATAATTTAATATATTAATCAAAAGTTTGTCTACCCAACGGTGATAACTTTTCAGGTTCATAAAATAAAATAAATGGCATATGATTCTTCTACCAAGCGGTGATAAACTCATAAGGGTTTCAACAATTATTTTATTTTATTTTATATTAATTTGTCTTATATTTGTAAAATTATTAATATATTATCATTAAGCCCAACAGAAGAATAACAATAACAGAATGAAAATTCTTATTATGTTGAATTTATGTTTTTTTATTATGATATCTGACTAATGATGTGTTATAGTTGGATAAAAATATTTTGTAGTATTTATTTTTAAGTACTCATAGCATACTGAAATGCCTTTATTAAATTATGTGATGACATTATGTGTATGCGGTATTGAACCCTACTACAATTAATACTTACTGTATGGTATTGAGGCATTGAGTAGAACAAATTTTAAGAAATAAAATGAACAAATTGAAATTATTCTAGAAATAATTAATTTAGATTATGTATTACGAGAGATAGCACCTATAAAGTCTACTAATGAAAGTTCTAATGAACAAATGACTTTGTATGAAAAATAGAATCGTTCTAATCGCATATCTCTAATGATTATGAAAAGCTCAATAATGTCAATTCGAGGAATAATTTCTGATTCTGAGAATGCTATGAGCTATATAAAATCTGTTGAAGAACAATTCATGGGAACTTCCAAATCTCTTGCTAGTATACTTATGATTAAAATGATAACCATTAAATATGATGGTTTGAGTGGTGTTCGTGAGCATATCTTAAAGATGAATGATATGGCCTATCAAATAAAAGGAATTGACATAAAAATTTATGAAGGATTTTTTGTTCACTTCATCATGACTTCTCTTTCTGCATAATTTGGTCATTTCAAGATCAACTATAATACGCAGAAAAATAAATAGAAGATGAGTGAGTTAATTGCCATATGTGTTCAAGAAGAAGAGAGACTTAAAGTTAAAAAAACTAATATGACTCATCTCACCACTATGGGTCCAAAAAAATAAAAATTCAAGAAAGGTAAGAGTGAGAAGAAAAAGTATACGAATATTAAAACTTACCAATATCAAAATGAAGAAAATAAGATTCGATGTCATTTTTGTCACAAGATTCAGGTTTTAAGTCTTGATTGGAAAAAAAAGGTACAACCCAATGCTTTGTGTCTTATGAATCTTATTTAGTCGATATTCTACAAAACTCTTGATGGATTGATACTTGTGCTAGTATTCATATAACAAACTCCATGCAGGAATACCTTACAAGTCAGAGACTAAATAAAGGAGAGCGAACAATTACAATTGGAAACAAAATTGAAGTAGATGTTGAGCTATTGGAACCCTTCGAATGAACAATCGAATAGTATATCTAAGTATTGATGAATGCACCTGTGCATACATATATGAAAGACTTACATTGAACATAATATATTCATTGTATATCTAAGAATGAATGTGAGATATATATCGGATCCATACAGTGAATTTGAGAGATTCATTATGTATTTCATTAAGAATTTCTGATATATATTTTCCTAACTTATGAATTTATTAATAGTCTTCATAATAATTAAATGTCTTTGATGGGAAGACAACTAGTGTAAATAGTGTAAGGTCCCAAATCACACTCTCAATTTCAAAAGTCCAAGTATTAGTTTGAAATTTGAACTTGACACCACATGATGTACATGGCTCCCATCGCCTAGAGAGAGAAGTAGTTTGAAGATCTTCTACACACAAATAACTTAGAGATTATGATCTTTCTTGTCTAAATTCTCTCTTTTACAGGAGTTTATAGCATCATGGATAAATGTATGTTTAAGTATTCGTATTATAAAATCATTATATTATTTTTATGTATTTAATTAAAATCGATTCTTATCGTATCTTTCGCACAAATTCTTGACATATATACCTATCTATTAGTTATTAATATAAGTACATATTTGTCTACATTAATTATAAATTTTAAAAATAAAACATTCTCAAATAGTCAAAAAAATAATAAGAAATAATCTATAAACAAGTCCACTAAATAGGATTTCAAAACAATTTCCTTTTTGGCTTAACATTATGAAAGAGCAATTATTAAATTATAATCTCTTTCTTGGCACAATAATTTAAATTTATTATTTTTTTATTAAAAAATAAATTTAACTTAAGACCCATTTGGCAACTCTAGTTTATTGACTTTTAGCTAAAAATGAATTAAAGCCAATATGATCCATTTGACAAAAAAAGACACTGAAAAGCTAAAACATAAAAAAGTCAAATCAAAATAATAATTTTTAGAATATTTTATTTAAATTTCATTTACTTTTAAAATACAAAAATACATCTCATTCATAACTTATTTATTATTACTATCAACTATATATAATTGTTAATATTAAATATATAGAAGGGTAAAATTATTTTTTAAAAATGCTAACCGAAACCTATTGAGCTGTGATTAAGGAGTATATAATGTAAAAATATTTGTGCAAAGTGTATTGATATCTGTGAAAGTAGTAGACCCCACACTAAAAAATGTATTGATATTGAAATTTTATTGTCTTCATTAGGCTATTATTCAAAGCACATTGGGTTATCTTTAGCAGCACCTATTGTTTAATATGAATAAAAAGTAAAAAAATAATTTTTTATTTAAATAATTAACTTAAAAAAATTAATTTAAAAATTAAATTATTAAATAATTTATTTTGAACTAAATTTAAATTCTTAATTAAAAAAATAAAAAATAAAAAAATAACTTTTAAACAAATCGCAAATCAAACCTTAAAAGTCAAACCAAAACACTTTTTAACTTAGAGCCAAATATTTTAAAACCTGCTTTATTTAAATTGAAAAAATTGTGCAATTTTTTTGAACCCATGTGCTATGGCTTTATGGCTTGATTGTTTGGGATAGGTAAAAAATTTAACTTTTAAAGAATTTAATTTTTTTTAAAAAAAATAAAAAATTAAATTGTTTGAAATAATTTTTTGTAATAAATTTTTTATTTTTTTATTAAAATATTTAAAATATTTTTATTTTTAATTTTTAAGTTGTAATATTTAGAATATTGATACGAATTTTTTAATTTTTGTTAGTAAAATTGACTTTGTACGTAATAGTATTATAGTAATTTTATTTAAAAAAATTAAAATATTTAAAATATATGTTAATCTTTTTTGAATTAAAAAAATTTAATTAATTAATTTTAAAAATTAAGAAATACTGTTTAAAAGTCGTTTTTTTTTCAAAAAAACCAACTTAAAAATTAGCCGAAACATGCCCTTCAAACCATGTTACAAAAAGAGGCACTATATAAACATTTCTCTCGGCGGGCCACCACTATTACTGCGATTAGAGGCAGACCAGAAACTTTTTGACCAGAAGCCTTTTCTCTTCTGTTTTGTTTTTGTGGTTACAGAGATAGAGCTGCTTGTAATAATTTCAGAGTTTCTCCTAATCCCCCAAGATTTACAAACGATATAGAGAAAAAAAGCTTCTTTAGATTCGTTTCCAGTACGTTTGTCGCATCTTGGCAAACAATAAACCTCGAAAACCCACTGTTGATTCTTCTCGAAGGTCTTCTTCTTCTTCATAAGTGTGGATTTGTAATTGGTTGGTAGATCCATATTATTTTTGTATCTGTTTTAAGTGTAGATTCCGTGCCAGGGCAGGTTTAAACTGTTCTGCTTTTATGATTTAATTGGTGCGAAGTACTAGAATTAGTGCTTTTGTTTGGTTTGGTGTGAATTTGATTTTATTGCATTAATGTTTTTCTTTCCCTTATAGATGTATAATTTATGGCCGTGATGGATTGAACATGAGATCAATTTCGTTGGATTGTTGGGCGAACGCACGAAGAGCTATGCCTTCCTAAATAAATTTGAATGTGTGGCATTAAATACAGATTCAAATGTATATATATTGAGTGGCATCCCTGAAAACAGCTGGTCGACCGGCTTGGCAGGGGATGATGTTTTTGGATTGGAGTCTTTGCAGAGCAAAAGCATTCCTTGAACCCTCCCTTAACCCACATAGCCAATTGAAACCACCACCACCCAAAGACGGAGGTAGGATTTTAAGCAAGGGGAACAGACTTCAGATTCAAAGGCGGAGTTTCACCGCCTGGGTTTGGTCCTATCAGACCCAGACCCAGAACTCTTTCTGGTGACGACTTGCCATGGGAAAACGGTCCATATCCCAGCGGGGACGTATAGAGACAGCCTTGTCCTAGCCACCGTTCCAGGGTACCTCAGCCCCCCAACTAAGAAAAATGGAGCAAATTCGGGTAAGGACCTGGGAGATGAGGGAAAGGAGGGAAAAGATTTTATCCGGCGGATATTAGATTTTCAGAAAAATCTTATATAATTTTAACATATTTAGAATTAATATTACTATAATAAGTAGGTTTTAAGGTATGGGGGGTGGGGCCACGGCCATTGTTCAACCCCTTGGGTCCATCCTTGACACCACCACTGCCACGACAAGGATGAAATATTTGTTGCCTGTGGAATGGTTTTTTGCTTAAACACAATGGCTGCTAACAAAGAAGAAAATGCGAATTTGTATTGCCGGATGCCGTAAATCAGTGGTGAGATAGTTATGTGGAGATGAGACCCAAAAGTCAACCCAAGCGAGGGCCAAATTTGTACCAATTTAATATGTTCTACAGTCCTAGTCCAGCCAATTAGGGTTTGCTTTGATTCTTTTCTAGGATGCCTTGGTTGTGGCTTAGATTGTTGGAAATTACAAATCATTTGAAAATGAGAGCGTGCGTAGTAGTTTAGAACTGAAAGGCATGAGCTGGAGGCAGCGGTAAAGTAGCGTTGGCTCATTTTGTGACTGAAACGTCAATGGTTGATAAAATGCGATGGTTAAGTTATGGTATTGATTTTGGGGCAGAAATAACCTGGTTACTTACCAAGATATAAGAAAGGATAATGGTGATGGCGCGATTGTTGGAAAACTGTCTGATGAGGTCCTCTTGTTGTATGATGAAGGGTGTTGTAGCTGAGGCTGCTGAAGGAAGAAAGTTTTGTAAAAAATATGAAGGTCTAGAGAGAATTTAGAGAGAAAAAATTATTGTAGAGAGAATTTAGTTTAGAAAATAAGTATGGCGACCGTGATTGTTTCGTTTGTGGGAGATGGCGGAGAATGGTTCAAAGCTGGAGTAATGGGGTTTGGTTTAGTTTATGGTAGCGATGACATGTGTGGCATCAATGCAGAGTTTCATGGTAGCATCGATGAGTTGGTGAAGTAATTTGGGTTTGTGGTGGTCGCTATTGTTGCTGCGGTAGCAGGTGTTTTATCAGGTTCTGTGGTGGTGGTTATTATCAGCATTGAAATTAATGGTGAGTGGTTGGGGGTGTGGTCTAGTTGTGATGCTGGTGGGTGGGTAGGTGGGTGGGTGGGTTAATTAAT
>JAOTRH010058457.1:0-18804 GCA_034768845.1 Heliamphora exappendiculata
CCCTCCCTCTACTATCTGCCCCCCCTCTCTCTCTCTCTACTCTTTCGCTCTTTCTGCTCTCTCCACTCTCTCTCTCTCCCTCCCTCTTCTTTCCCTCTCTCTCTCTCATCTCTGTTGTCCTCTCGCGCGGTGGCGGCAGTGTGGGGGTCGCGCGGTGGCGGCAGTGTGGGGGTCGCGCGGTGGCGACCGTGAGGGTTGGTGGTGGAGAGAGAGAGACGACAGAGGTTATATATATATATAATAGAGAGAGAGAGAGAGGTGACCGGCGCCACCACCAACCCCTCATCGCCAACGCCGCCGATCGCTGATCCCCACACCGTCGACCCCGCGTCGAGAGAGAGACAGCAGAGGGAGAGAGAGAGAGAGAGGGCAGAGAGCAGAGAGAGAGACCAGAGAAAGAGGGTCGGCGGTGGCGGCGGTATGGGTTTGGGGCAGTCGGCGGCGGGTGTGGTGTGGTTTTGACGTGTGGAATGGTTTTGGGGGTGATTTTGGGATAGTGACAGTGGTTTTCGTTAAAAATTTTAACGATTAAGGTTATTTGATGTTAAAATTAAATCTAATAGAAGATTAGTTTAATTTTTAAAACTACCAAAAAAAATTTTATTTTGTCAAAAATTTTAGGGGGGGAATAAGTGCAATTTATCCTAATTAATAATTGGTTGTTGAGTACCACTGTTGTCCTCTTTGCTCCCAAAACTCTGACCTGGACAAAGCTTTTTGTATATTTCATGGAAGCTTGCATCAAATTCTTACAATACCACAACCATCATATTTTTATTTTCAAACACCATTTAAAATTCAAGAAGACGTCTATATGTTCTCGAACCCTACCATGCAGGCCTATATTTGTTCACCCTCTCAATCATTTTTTTCATAATAATATTATAGTAATTGTATTTTGATAATCGTATTTAGATATTAAATTATATAACATTTTATATATGGTACTTATGTCATAATAGTGAGTCTATAAAATAACATAAATACTATACATAAAAAATAATATAATACTTAAATATAATTATCATAACATTACTCTCCCAATAAATTTTTTTTTCTTTTCCCATTTTCACTTTCCTTTTAAAGGATTTGTTTTATTAAGGATCATTCCCACTCCCACCGGTAGGTACAAGGTTTCAAATTCAAGCCATCATTCGGTTAAACTCGTGGAAATCGAGCTCCCCGTTGCCGTCGGTGTCAAAGACTTGAATCATGGCCGCGCACTCGTCGTCCGACTTCACGTCCCCCAGCCGGCTCAGCACTCTCTGCAAGCTCTTGGGAGTTATCCGCCCCGACCCCTTCTCGAACTCGAAAATCTCGAACGCCGCCTTCACATCGTCCTCCTCCTCGCCGCCTTCCCTCTTCATCAGCCGCAGAAAATCTCCGAAGTCGATCAGGTTGTCCCCGTCCGTGTCGAGATCCTCGATCACCCCTTGCGCCTCCTCATGCGACATGTACTCCCCCACCGACGCGAAGTAAGCTCGGAGCTCCGTGGCCGAGATCTTCCCGTCTTTGTCGCCATCGAAGCGCCGGAAAACTTCTCTGAGCTCGTCTTCCCTGGAAGTAATTTTCGGCGTGACGGGAGGCATTGGAGAGCGAGGAGTGCTCGGATTCGAGCTTGATTTTGATTTGAGACGACTTAGTCTTAATTTGACGCCTTTGTGAGGGAAACAACCGAGAGATTTCGGAACTCTTTCAGGCTCCATTGCAGGGGAAGACAATAATGGCTATGGCGCTCTCTCAAGAATGAAAATGAATGAGAGGTAGTGGGGTATATATAATTGTGACAACCCAGATGAGAACTGGAAATTAAACCATCGAAGAAGAAAATAGGAACCAGAAAATGCCTCTTGGATTTTTCGAATAGATTATGAAGTTGCTGGCAGACCGTGGAGTGGTTACGTGAACTTTCAAGTGGAAGGAAACTGCATGGCAGTTTCCTTGGGCCCTAGAAAATTGACTATTGCATTATAAATAACTGAGTTATTGTGTTGAACTAATTTATTAAAAAAAATAATATTAGCCTTATTTGACATGTTTATTTATGTAGTATAATTAAAATTACTTGTTATTCAATTATGTCAGGAAAGGAAAATTGTTAAATGGGTCTGTCAAATAGGCCTAAATAGCATTACCCTTTATTTAAAAAATGACACAATCACAAGTATGACTGCAAGAGCTTTCACATGAAAATTTTGTTGGGTGAATCTTGTATTAAGTGAAACTCATATAATTAGGTTTTATTTATATGTATTTGTATTGAGCTGGAGTTATAAATTCGTAACAAATCGTGTAAGGTTTCATAATTATATGAAATTAGGATTTTTAAGATTTTTTATAAATATAAATCTTATAATTCTAGTAGATATGTGGCGATTTAAATCAAAAGTGTAGATATGGAGTTATCAAAAGTGGAATTATATTATTTGTATTGAGTTGGAGTAATAAATTTGTAACAAATCGTATAAGATTTCATAATTATATGAAATTAGGGTTTTTAAGGTTTTTCATAAATTGAATCTTATAATTCTAGTAGATATGTGGAGAATTGAATCAAAAGTGTAGATACGAAGGGAGATACAAAAAAATACTTAAAGCACTGGATGACTCTTGAATAGAAAAAAGATATTTGTTTTAATATTCGGGTTGTGGATGTTGAGTTTTTGGATATTTTTGATCTCATGATGATACATTATACGATTATAATAGATTATCTTCCTCACTCATGGGCATAGGTAGGTGTCGGCCGAACCACGTAAATTTTTTTGAGTGATTTTTCTTTATAGTGTGTGCATAGATGTGCTTCCGTTTGAGTTCGAAAATAATTAAATCTTAACAAATTTAATTACTATAGTTGTGCCACATCATTTGATCAATTTATTTAGTATAATAATTTGGTATCATAACATTGTTGATTAACAGTATAACATAGGCCCTGCTTGAAAACGAGATTAAAAAAAAAAAAAAAACCCTCTCATGTCAATTTATTATCTTTTTACTCAAAGTTATAAAAATTTCAACGGCTAAATGTATGATTGAATTATCCATTTTATCAGATTGTATTTTTTAAAAGTAATGTTATGATGACCACATTTGGTAGCTAAATTTAAATACTAAGTGATGTGTCATTTTATGCATGGTATTTATGTCATATTCTGAGCCTATTATTTATTTATAACTACCACATATAAAATGCCACATTACGTATGTGGTCACCAAAATATGATTATCATAACTTTATTAAGTTTATAATTTAAATACAATAAGTAGTGAATCATTGAATGGTAATCCCTACAAAAAATAAAATATACATTATTTAGGAGAATTTGAGATTATTAATCCTCCCGTTACTAATCCTACAAAGTTTTCTATTCCAAAATAGTATATATTCTTTTATTATTAATCCAACTACTTAAATTGAGGCATAGCTCGTTATGGGCAAAAACAAAAACACTAAAAATTATTTTAAAAGGTCACGTTTTAAGTTTATAAAAGTTAAAACTATTAGATTATTAATCATCAGTTCATCCAAATACTTAAGCTTTTAGAGAAAATAATAAATTTATATATATATATATATATATATATATTCTCAACACGTTCGTGTGGCTACTCTTCTCCATAAGACAACTGACATATGCAATTTTTTTTTTAATTATGGGGTGAACAGTGAGGCTTGAACACAAAATTTATTGACTGTTTTAATATCATATTAGATCATTAATAATTAATTCATCTAAAAGAGAAAAGTATTAGAGAAAGAAATAACTTTATTGTTTATATTTTCAACAAAAGCAATTAAAAATGTCGACTAAAAACTTTGAAAACAACTTTTCATTTTTATTTATGACTTTTGTACCATTAATTAAAGAATATGCTAACTACAATTTATTAGCCAGTGAATGATAAATAAAAAGTACATGTAAATATTTATATAAAGTGTATTGATATCTGTATTAATATTTATAGGTGGTAGATCTCACCTCTAAAATTGTATTAATATTAATTTTTTTTTATTTCTATTACCTTATCATTCACCGCCCAGTGAGTAATAGATAATATCTAAAAAGTGTGCAAATATCTGCATAGATTATATTAATATCTATAAAAGTGATAAATCTCACCTTAAAAAATATATTAATATTAAATTAATTTTTTTATTATCTTATTATTCACTGTTCAATTAGTAATAATTAACATAACTCATTATATAAAAGTAAATAAAAAGTCAGCTTAAAAGACAAATAAGGTACATAGCTTTGAGCTTCATTCATTCATTAGTTGTCCACCTCATTTTCTAACTCTCTAATTTTTAAAAATATTGCTTGCTCTTTAATTTATATCAGCCCATCTAGAAGCCATATACAATGAATTTTTGACACTTTAAAGGAAAAGGCTCATAGAGCTTCTGGGTGGCATAGATTTTAAGAAGTACCACTGCCATAACATCCAGGTCAACAATTCTGTAATAATAATTAGCCACTAAATTTTTGTATTGAAATTCATTATAGAATGACAAGGTAATTACATTTATGCAATTATGACATGGTAAAATTCCAACATGTTTTTAGCTTCTAACATGTCTAAGCCATGTCACATGCCACGTTACACGTTCGATTGGCGTAGTAATAAGATTAGTATTTCACAATTAAAAGAGGAAGATATATACTCATAAAAAATATTAAAAAGATCAATTATACAATGAATAATATAAAGTAATTAGGGATAATTAGTGTCTAAAAGTATTATCACTATTTTTTTAAAGATCACTTATATATTTTAATAATTACTCTCAAGTTGCTTTATATTTTAGGAATAATCTATGTCAAGAAAATACCAAGTTAATAAAAAGAGAGAGAAGAGAGATGAGAAATGGGTTTGATGGTTTTGAAGGCTCTGAGAAGGCAAAAACAAAAGCATTGGAAAACGCAATTGATAGAGAGGGAAAGAGAATATAAGGAAAGAGAGTATTTTCACACATCAGATTGCATGGAGAATAAGAGTTATTGAAATACAAAAGTAACATAATGTTCTATTATTATGTTTTATATATATATATATCATATCAGTACCAAAAAATGAATCTATAGTTACAAAAAAATTATGACAAAATAAGGGCGTTACTAAAAATGAATTGCCACTAAAAATTGTAATTCGTGGTTTTTCGTGAAAATAATATTATTTGTCATGTATTTTTGGTCACTTAATGTGTGCGGGAAAATAGATTTTGCGCCAAAAAGATTTAGCAACAAAAAATTTTGTGACAATGAAAATATTGTGATTAAAAAGTGATTTTTAGTGACGGGACATTTGACTTCTCACTAAATCTTATTATATCAACCTTTTGTGACAATGCAACTTTTTGTCACAAAATATATCATTGTTTTTTTGGGATAATTTCTTATTTGTCACGTGAATTTTATCACTAAATGTGTGACAGATAAATAGATCTGGTGCTAAAAATATTTTAGTGACAACAATTTTAGCAACAATATAGAAATTGTGACTAAAATATGATTATTAGTGACAATATTTTTATTTATCACTAAATATCAATAGACCAATTTTTGTGACAATACAAATTGTTGTTAGAAAATGAATATTGTTGTTGATGAAAATTTAATGTTTAACTAAAATTTTATTAAATTTAAATTTTAAACTATAACAGTGACATGTAATTATATTTTTCACGTAAAATAGGCGAAATATGCCCTAACTTTATTTCAAAGAAATTATATGATATTTAGTAGATTTAGTGAAATTGTTAATATGTTTTTTAGTTCATTGATGTTATTTATATTTAAGTAATATTAAATTAATCGCTATAATTACTTTTATATTGTTTGTGGTAAATGATTTGGATATGTATATTCGAATTTATACTCTTTCTTCAATATATTTTAAAAATAAATAAAATTAACTTAACATAAACAAGATGTGATAGATGAGTTGGTAATACAGAACATTTAAGAAAGTGAAGGTCTTAGGTTTGACTCTTTATCTTCTAATTATATACTTAAGATAATCAAACATTAATTGTAGTGAAAGGTAGGAGATGTACATGCGCCTGCGAGTGAAGGTCCTAGGTTTAACTCATTAATTGTCATTAAAAATGTTTAGTAACAAATAATAAATACTTTATGATAATTTTGAATTGTCACCAATTATCATTTTCATATATTGTGTATGTATATATTTCTATACTAATATAATAAGGCAATACTTAAATTTAGTAAAATCTTTTTTCTATATCCAAAATACCCTAAAACTATTTTTATAATTTCAATTTTTATACACTTAATCTTTATTTGACAAAAGGGTAAAATGGTAAAACACTCAACTTTAACTCCACGTTATACTACTTTCAAATTCATTCCCTCACATTCTCTTTATGTGCGTGCAGTTCCATTTCACTGTAAGAAAAAAAAAAGTATGCTCTCACGTTCTCTTTCACTCAAGTACTGATCTAGTCAATTTTTTTTAAAAAGTATCAACCACCCACTTTCAATGTGAGGCTGATTGGATCTATTCTTTGTATACATATGCATTGCTATGCATTGTAACGAAAGAACAGAGAGAGCACAAAAAACAAAACAAAACAAAAAAAAAGCCAGAGAGCATTCTTGAGGGAATGAATAAGCAATTTTCAACAGTAAAAAAAGAAAAAGAAAAAAGAAGGGGGCCAGGAGAAGTTAAATGAGGAAAACAGTTTGCATAGAAGAATAAAAAGTGAGCATTTGAAGAAAGCAGAAATCATGAAGGCAGAAAGCATTTGTCTTGCTTCTCTCTCTCTCTCTCTTACTTTATCTAATTTTTAAAAAAAATTTAAAAAATTAAAAAATTTTATTTCGTTGAACATATATTGCGTGAGCCTAGCTATTAGTATATATCTATTTACTATTATAAAAAAACCCAGAATTTGATAATTATAAATTATTGAAGCCCTGTCACATTTTGTATTTACATTTTTATTCAAAACTTATTCTCTTATCCATTACTAACTATAAGGCTAAATATGTAAAATCACTATAAAATTGCCATTTGTTATAAAAAAAACCCATCCAAGGTGGGTAGTTGAGAAACTCTCAACGTAGGGTGATTCTGATCATATCTATATATATATATATATATTTGTAATTGCACACGTTGCGTCTGCATCACTCGCTAGTGTGTGTATATATATATATATATATATATATATATATATATGTATGATCTAGCAACCCTCCCCAATAATGGTCACAGCCCACAGGGCCGGGGTTCATGCCTTTTTTCTCTGATTGGACATGGAGCTAAAGCCCAGTAACCTATAATAGAAAATCTTGGCCCATGTAAAGAAAGGTCTATAATGGAACAAACAAAAAGCATGGGCTCTGCAATTCTGAAACTCTGCCAACATCCATACAAAAGCAATTCTCCGATCAACTATTGTAATTGTGTCATGCCACTCATTTAATTTGTTAACTATTATATCAATAGACAACATTTCAACATATTTTATTAATATAAGTTCACAAAATTTTATAACTCAAACCAAAATATTCATAACCAATTCATAACAAGACACTACAAACTTATAATTTATTACGAAAAATACTGTACTGAATCGTAAAACATTAGTAGGTCTATGCTTGGACTAGTTTTTTAAGAGCTTTTTTGTTTAAAATCCTATAAAAAAAAGCCTATTTGTTTGGCCTCAACTGGCTTTTTTCATATATTTTTATATTTATTTTTTTATAAAAAAAAGTCACAAAGTCAAAAAATCTACAAAAAAAAAAACTAGTCCAAACATAGGCTTATAAGTAATGGAAAATGTACCACCAATCTTTATAAAAATATTTTGTATAGTGATTTAATCATACATTTTCAAAGTTACTTTTTGACCAAAATTATACTTTGGGCTCTTCTCTTGCAATTGATAGTCAAATTCTAATACCTTACTTCATCCGTACAAACATTTATATTTTGTCCACAAAAATTTAATTGATGATGTGCTTTATTCATAATACAATTCAAATGTAACACTAATTCTTATAAAAACATCTCTTATTAAAATGAACTATAATCGATTACAAAAGAATATATACTATAATATTGAGTATACATGCAAATTAATTTTAGAATCCATTGTGGTCTTTACTATCGCAAATAACAAAGTAAATTCTAATCAACTCTTCATTCGATTGTAGTAGAATCGATTTCACGGTTTATTTTTTTTACTATATATATACATAAATCAGTTTCTCTAAAATAATTCTAAGAATAAATCTTAGAATTGATTAATGGCAATGAAATATTGAGTAGATTATTGTAATCAATTCAAGAATCGAATATAGTGATATATTTTCAATTACAAATGTGTTAGTGAATTAAAATCACTTCTCTACTGGATTGTTCAATCGAAATCTAAACCGATTGTTTAAGTTGGGCATGCAATTATTTGTATAAACTATTGGATGAATGTACATCTATTTTATCTCTTCTGATCCCCCTTTCTCTCTCTAGAATTCTAAATTCCATCATGCCTCCTGAATCAGAGATGATCGAGCTGTCTCTGCTACAACGTTTAATCCAATCAAGAAACAAAAACTTCTCTCTCATCATCCCCTTTTTTCTATCCATAGCTCGCAAACCCAGATTGGGAACCGCCGGACCCACCAACGCTGCCCGTATCGCGTGATAGAATCATCCTCATCAACCCTCTGACGGAAGGCATGGTGGTGATTGAAGGCAGTTCCTCAAGTCTAGATTCTCTGATCCAATACCTACTAAACAAAAATGGTCAGCCGCTGGCTTCCAAATCATTCATAGATTGTCCGTCACCCCTAGGGTTTGGGAGGGTTGGAATTTTCAGCGTGGGATCAAGAAAATCAGCGAACTAGTGGTGCGACAGAGCAAGGCGGCAAATCAAAGTATCTAATTGATATATATATCAGTTCATCTTATGCATTGCATTTTTTCTGATTCTCCAACACAAACTCAAACTCAATTGATATATGGATCAGGTTGTCCTATGCACTGCATTTTTCTTATCCATTCGGCACAAAACTCAATTGATACATGTATCAATAGACTCTATGCATTGCATTTTTTTTGTTCCTACAACACAAACTCAACTAATGCATGTATCAATTAATTGAGTTTGTAAGAGTGGCGGCGAAGATTTGGATGGCGAAAAAAGGACAAGTGATGATGATTGAGAAAGATAAGAATGAAGGCTGTGGAAATTTTAAAAAATTTATGTAAATCTGTTAAACTCAAATCCTACAAATATATTACATGCTCAAAATGTAGATATATGATTTCAAATTTATAAACTCGTGGAGAATATCAATTTATTTTTAAAAAATCTCATATATAATGACACCCATGATACAACAAAAAAATAATGAGATTAAAACTAGTTTTACTATAAATAAAAAAAAATGTACCAAACCCAAAATTTCCCTTTTTTTAATTGATACTCTTCGTTGCATACATTCTTATCATCAAACTTCCTTCTGGACTCAATTAATTACAGGTAGAATCAGAATTTTTTCAAGCATAATAAGAATAAGTGTCGGTGTCTCCAAATCCCCATTGAAAGCAAGGGCAATGGTGATTATTTTTTTGTGCCGGGGAACAAACAAAGAGGACTCGTCAGATGAGATAAGGATAATTATTGTTGCGATAGACATGAATGATAACGGAGAAATTATTCCGTACTACTAGAATATTATGTACTACTATTTATGTAGTTGTTTCTATTGTAATTAATTATATTCCATCGATAGAGAAAAAATATATAAAAGTATTGCTTTTAAATAATAAATTTTCTGTCAATCCAAAGCCTTACAAAGTTTTAGAGAGCCGATTCCATTTCTATTGAGGGAGACCATATTATTTGGCGAAACACTCACACACTAAAGAAATGACACTATACACTATGCAGTCAATCAGCAACAATTAAAGAAAAAAAAAAGAAGAAAACTACCCATTAAAAACATCTAATAATTATTCTAAAAATATTCAAGTAGTTACAAGCAATTACAGAATTCAAAACAAAATAGCGGTGATTATTTTTAAATCAACAATGCTATGAAAGCAGAAACAAAACTTAAAAAATTACTCAAAAAGTGATTTAGATAATTAAGATTCATATTTAATAAAATATGAAATATATTTTAAATAAATCTTAACCATTCAAATTATTTTTTAAATAATTTTTTAAATTTTATCTATGAGTTTATAACATTACTCTTTTCAAATGCCAAAGAAAATAATTCAAGGCTTATATGAATAGTTATTGCAAAGAAAAAAGGACACAAGTAATCAACAACCTAAGTAATCAACCAGCAAACTTACTTTTTATTGTACTTAGCAGTAGCCGTAGTTTTGGATTAGTTAGAAATTTGTATTATTTTGACATTTGTAATTTATAAATTCTCTATTTACGTATATGTTTTTTTTAAATCGAAAAAAGCATATATGTAAATTGACCCGAATACCCTAAATATAAAATAAAAAAATATGAGAGAAGTTTTATTTTTGCTAAGATAAGAATGCAATTTTGGTTTACTATGTTTAGAGATTACCTTCTTTTCACCAAGGCGGCCACTAAAGTTCGGCCACATTCATGTATCTTAAAAAAAGATTTGTGACCTGGCTAATAGGTTACAAACAAAAATTTCTATTCTTTTTTGCCAGCATTTTTTTTTTCTCAAAGTCTCGTTAAAAATAAGAGCCTACTGCTCCCCACTAAGAACAAGAATCTAATCTGGCAATTCCTAGCTAATTCATTATTTTTAATTTTATAATTTTATTTACTCGAGAAGTAAAAGTAAAGAATAAACACTAAGATAATTCTCATTTTGCCGCATTATCGCTCTCATTCGCCACCGCTTGCTAGTCGTTGTTCTGCTCGTCGACGGTTGCTACTCTATGCTTACTCGCCGCTCACCAATCACTCAGTTGTGCATCTATGCCTAGCTCTCCCAAACTTTTCAACGTTTTTATACCTAATTTCTAACCATGATTGAGTAGCCTATGATATGCTTAATTGCTTATTGTTTTAAAAGTAACTTCGACATAAATGTAATGCACACCAAATCAATTGTTATTAAAAATGTTAATAATTCTATTATAGTTAATGCTTAGTTACAAAATAGAATTTTCATTCACATTAAAATATTAAATTCTTCATAGGTAAATTATTATTATTTTATTATGTATAATGTTTAATGTGGAGATTTTGAGATCTTTTGAAATATTAGTTCTAAATAACAGATTATCTAGATAAAATTATGACTCCTAACAAAAAGTATCCATTTAGGTTTGAAAAAAAAAACAAAAACAAAAACAAAGGGTAGACAAATTAATTCAATATCAAGCTAGGGCTCTTAACAAATTTCTTTGTAGTAAGAACCAAATTGAAAAATTATAGAGCACTATTTTAAAAGTTTATTTTAAGCTCTCTAAAACTCAAGACCAGTCATGTCTGTGAGTTGTTGTGCTTAAGTTTGTCCAAAAAAAAGTATTTGAACAATGTATTGAACCTCAACACAGTTGCTTAATTGATATAAAGCACACAAAGCAAACGAATGGACTCACTAAGCAACAACTCCGTTGTTTGTGTAGACGAAATTGAGTTTCAAATCATAAGATGACGAAATGATTGCACCAATGAATCAAGCTAAACTTTGTCAATATTGACAAAAGAATTTTTTATTTTAATTAACAATGTTACTCTTATCTAATTATGTAAAAAAAAATACTTATTTAAAAAAATATTAGTTTATTTTTATTGAATGAGTAAGAAAGAAAGACTTGGTGTATATTAATCAATTTAGTTTATATTACACGATTTTATTTATCAAAAGTAACGTAAGACGATGTAAGACGCAACTCTAAATTTTTTTTATAATTTTCTATGAAAACACAGGTGTGTGTACCAGATTCGGACACGCGTACCACGTTCTCCTCCAGGCTCCAGCTATCGCAGCGCACCGTCGCCGCTTTTTCACGAATTATATATTATTATCGTCGCTCGTTCAATCGTTCATCATCATCCTCCTGCTCCTCCATCCAACCTCTTTGTCTTCCTGTCTTTTGGCGTTACCCTCTCCCTTTCACTTCTTAATTACACTCTAAAAAACCCCTGATTGACCTGGCCCCTTTTTTTAAAACCCTTACCCCAAAATGATGAGAGCAGGGGAATTAAGAGAATCCTGTTTGTTGTAGAATGAACTTGGATGATTCCTGCGGCCATGTTCATCTGGCTAGCTCGAACACTAAATCTTGGATCATAATGTATATTGGCCAATCTTGTAATGAACTTGGCCGCCATATTGAACCTTGTTCATGACGTACTATTCATCTTTCAATCAAAAGGAGTACACACATGTGTATATTTGTTTTGGCTTTTTTGGTGTTGTGGGTGGGGTAAGAAGAAGTACTCTTCCGGTATGTCAATAATGACAAAGGGGATAAACGGTAATAAAGTATTTTAAACCGGTGACTATACAATATTGAGTATTAAATGGTGGATACCATGTTCAAGATATATAAAGCGGAAAGAGCCAAAAAAAAAAAAAAAAAAAAAGGAAAAGAAATGAAAAGAAGGATATACATGAAGTGAAAGGTTTGAATAATTTTGTGTTATCTCAACCAATCCAAGGACCTACAAGCTGGTGCCCAATGCCCATGATTAAAACTCCAACTGTCGTCCTTTTCGCAAGCTACAAGTTATTACCATTTGGTCTCACACTATGAATTACGTAAGCTTTGTCAGAATCGATCGAAGTTTGAATTGCTTTACTAAGAATATATATACGGAGAGAGCAAAATAGCTGATAAGTATGCAAAGTCCAGGAGGTCCAGGACCATCCAGATCCAATCCCATTGCTGACTGGTTGGGAAAGTCAAGTTACATTACGTATATTCTTTTTTTTGAACGACAAAGCGAAGATAGATTGAATTCAAGTTCGAGAACGAATACAAGAAAGCAATTCCAACAGAATAGAGAAAGTAGAATTTTAAAAGAACTGAACCACACAGGGACAGTTCACCCCAAATACCACCCCAAAAAGTTTGGAGAGGGACCAAACCAGGCAAAGGAAGAAGAAAAAAGCCAAAGAAAAAAACAAACTTTCCAATTCCTGAAGATTCACCGTCCCTGTATGAGATAAACCAGCAGAAGCCTAAGACCAAAAATCAACCGGTAGGAGATGCCAGCACAATGTGTAACCGCTAATAGGTTGAAAACCACATATTTCACCTTGCAAAGTCTCTCGCCCAGTGTATCTTTCAACCAAAGTCCCGTTCGCACTTTTGCTAAAAACACAATCTCCTCCCATTCCATTCTCTCATTATCAAAAACTAACCTATTTCGAGCGAGCCAAATGGACCAAATGACAGCAATGAAAGAGGTATTCCACAGCCGCTTCTTCAGTAATTTCTCTTTCCCGCTCACCCAAAAGATGAAAAGATCCCACAAAGTGCTTGGTGAAACCCACCTCTTATCCCATCAGAGTATGATTGAAGACCAAACCTTCCAAGCTGTAATACAGTTCACAAAGAGGTGATTAACAGATTCTTTTTCCTGATTGCAGAAAACACACCTTAGACTGGAACATGGCTTCAATATTTTCCGTTGAGTAGGGTATCTTTTGTGGCAATTTTGTTCTGAATAGCCATCCAGCTTAGTAACAAGTACTTCGGAGGTGTTGTTTTTCTCCACATCGTCCTTACCATTTGGTTAAAACATCTATTGTCTTTAGCCATCAGCTTACGTAGGGACTGGACTGAGAAGGTTAGACTATTCCCATATTGCTACACATAACAGTCTTGTTTTCCTGTGTCTATTGGGTTCTGCCTCAACTTCTCCACTAATGCGCCCCAGCATGAATTCTCCCAAATGTGGAGAGGCCTTCGGAAGCACCCCTTAGCCTCAAGTGATATGTGCTTTTTATAAAATGCAGCCACAGAAATATGAGGTTCCTTCGCAATTAAGTAGAGTCTAGGGTGTGTTTCAGCTAGAAATTGCTTGCCCAACCATTCATCATGCAAGAAGTTTATCTCTTCCCCATTTCCTAGCTTCAAGCATAACACCTGCCTTAGAATATCTCCCACCTTTGAGTTTGCTTAGCCAACCCCCAGTATATCCTTCCAAATCCTTCCTACCCTCCTCCTGTCCTTTGCCCATGGAAGCCAATCCCCTTTACCCTGGCCATACAGCTCATGAATGAACTGTCTCCAAAGACCTTTTCTGTCATGCGTATATCTCTACCACCACTTTGCTAGTAAGGTTTGGTTTTGGGCCTTTAAGTCTTGAATACCCTAACCACCATTCCCTAGACATGTTGTAGCCATCTCCCACGAGAGTAAATGAAGTTTACATTTCTCTTCCTCCTCACCCCATAAGAATTTCCTTTGCAATTGGTCCAAACTTTCCTTTACCTGAGCAGGCATTCTATATAAAGATAAAAAATATGATGGAATGTTGGCAAGAAAAGCTTTGATTAGAACAATCCTCCCAGCCATAGAGAGATGTTTTTTGTTTCAGCCATCCAGTCTGCACTTAACCTTATTGACAACAAGTTTTCAAGATTTGTATCTTGTCATCCCAGAACCTAAAAGCAAGCCCAAATATTGTATGGGCAGATCATCTGAATTACAGTTCAACACCTCAGCCGTGGCTTTGACTTCATCCCCTGAGGTTCCTACACCACAGAGGACACTCTTTTGATAATTCACTTTAAGACCAAAGATTAGTTCAAACACCCTCAAGACCCTCTTAATATTCTTTATCTCCTCGACTTTATTGTCACACAAAAAAATATTGTGTCATCTGCAAATTGCAGATGACTGATAAGTAAATCCTTTGAATCTACCTCAACTCCCTTGATCAATTTACACTCAATTGCTCTAGATACCAAGATATTAAGCCCTCAGCTGCCAAATTGAAGAGAAAGGTGGATAGTGAGTCCCCTTGCCGAAGGCCTCTCTCTATTCCAAAGCAATCCGTTTCAGCCCCGTTCACAAGCACCGACAGTGAAGGTGTGGAGATGCATTCCTTCACCCAGCTTACCCATTTATTTCCAAAGCCGAAACTGGACATCAGTGACAAAATGTATTCTCAATTCATGGAGTTATAGGCCTTTTGAAAATCAAGTTTCAGGATAAGTTCTTTCTATTTCTTCCTCTTCCACATATCAATAATTTCATTGGCAATCAACACCCCATCCAAGATTTGGCGACCTTTGATAAAAGCTGTTTGCACCTCCCCCACCACCACCTGGATGACTTATTTCACTCTCCTAGCTAACACATTTGCTAGTATTTTGTAATCAGAACTTGTTAGGCTTATAGGTCTAAAGTCATTGAGGCTCTGAGGACAAGAAATCTTAGGAATCAAGGCTATGAATGACTCATTGAGCCCCTTTACCAATCTCCCATTTGCATGAAAATCAGTCATAAATCTCATAACCAGAGGTTCCAGCATAGCTCAGAACTGTTGAAAGAAGGTGGGGTTAAAGCCACCTGGCCCAGGTACCTTGTTCCCATTATATGCGGCAACAGCCGCACTAACTTCTTCCTCTTTGGAGAACATCCGAGATAGGTTATCCCTTTGGCACTAAGATAACTTTCTCGGAAAATCTCCACTAATGTTTGGTCTTACCCTGTAAGTTTCTTTGTATACTTCTTGAAAATGCTTAGCCACTGCAGCTTTCACCTCTTTGGGTTGCACAAGTGTTCTCTCATTCCACTTAAGTTGACCTAGATTGTTTCTTCTCTCCCTTCCTTTAGCCACTGCATGAAAGTATGCAGTATTGAGATCACCCAATTTGGCCCAATTAGCTCTTGATTTTTGTCGCCATTCATTTTTCTCCCACAGGTGTTCCTCCCAAAGCTTCCTTCTCATGGCACTCAATTTGAGCATTTCTTCTTCCACAAGATCCCTAGTTTCGACCTCCTTCTCCAACCTATCTATTTCAGAGGAGATGTTAGCAATTTTCTCAGAGGTATCACCCAGTTTGGTTAGTCTCCACACCTTGAGCCCCCTTTTAACTTGCTGTAGCTTTTTCAAGAGTACAAAATCTCCCCACCCTTGCCATTCCTTCTCTGCCCACAACTCTCTTATAGTGCTTTTAATTGTTGGGTGAGTCAACCAAGCATTATAAAACCTGAAAGACTTGGGACCCCAATCCTTCACACCTGATACCAGAGTCACAGGATTATGATCAGATAGTGCTCTGGGAAGTGTTGATTGTTGCCAGCCTTGGCTATTTGTCCATTCGTCTGAAACGATAAACCTATCCAACCTACTCAGCTTTGATATCCTTTGTAGGTTTGACCAAGTGAACCTCCTGCCCTGCATAGGAATGTCAACAAGGTTCGTTTCAACAATGAAATTCCTGAAATCCTCCATCCCTCTTTGATTGCTTGCACACCCTTTCCTCTCTTCTCTACTTAGAACCTCATTAAAATCCCCCCCTACGCACCAAGGCCTTGGAAATTGCACCTTTAGCTCTAATAGTTCCTTCCAGAGGGACTATCTTTGGCTTTCACAATTTGGAGCATAGATGTTCTCCAATGCACACTGGGAATCCTCCCCCCACACCCCAATCAAGATGATATAGTGCCTCCCAACTATTGTTTGCTGGACGTTGAAGAGATCTTCCTCCCAAACACATAAAAGCCCATCTAAGGCTCCCTCAGCATCAGATGCCACCCACTTAACTTTGTCCCCACCACCCCAGATACATTACATATTATACTTTATGTTTTATTTTATAAAATTTGAGGAGTTTAATTTGTATCTATAGAATAAAATATGAAGTATATGTGATATTACTCGATCAAATTTGTCTAAAAGAGTGACCAAGTAAAAAGTGTGTGAGTGAATAATAGAAATTTTGGTTTCAACGTTTCACGCAAGTCACTAATTTTTTTAAAGATACAAGAATATGAGGACTCTTAATCATAGTAGCCGCCTTAGTAAAAAGAGATGGTCTCTAAACATAACAAAACGAAGGGTCCATTATGCTAATCACTGCTTATTTTGGTGGATAAACGTACCCTTACCACTAACAACCTATTATTTGTAATATAATAACTTTAACGACGTAAAAAAATTTATGTAATTAATCTTAATTAATTGGAATAAAAATTTAGATAAGTTTAATTTAATTTAATTTTGTTTGGATGTTTAAGTGTTATAATATAATTGTTAATCGTTTTAGGATAACAAATTTCTACCAATAAGAGATAGTTATTATCGATTACCCAGTAAATGGTATTTAGTATTTACTTCCATAAAATTGCTTAACAAAATAAAATTACTCTCGTATGGAAGGGTACATGTTTAAAAGCGTGAAATAGAGATTGATCCTTTAAAACCGGACTTACAACGATATGGGTGGGTTGAGAGGTGCTTCATTAGAAATGAAAGGTGAAAATAGTAATTTTTTAAGTTTAAAGTTTTCAAGGCGATCGAATTTGTCGCTTAAAGTTAATAGAAAACAGCATTGCATATTCAAAAATCAGTAATAAAATTTATTTTTTGACTTGGAATTAATTAGCTTCATCTATATATAAAATATTTTTATTATTTTAGACATAATATTTTTCAAAGCCCAATACAATTAAGTAATTTTTTCTTATTTATTGAAAATTATGTAACCTTCAGTTTCGATCCAAAATAAATGATTCTACCCTTGAATTTATAGGATTTATCAAAACCAAAATAGATAACCAAAGTGTTATAAACACATATAGATCCACAGTGAGTTTTAAATAATTTTTTTATGGAAACACTATAAGTTTTCAAAAAATTAAAAAGTTGCTAAAAATGTAAACAGCCCATAATATCCTAAATCTATATCTAATTAACTTCCATACAAATGACAAGATATTATTATATTTAATAAATTCGAAATAGAAACACCATAACTTTTAATAATTTGGAATGTTACTATAAATGTAAAGAGTCTATAATTTCATAATTTTATATATAATTTTCTGTATATATATATAATACCAAGATTTAATGAAGTTAAAAAATTACGCCATCTTAAGAAAGGGTCGATGGGAATGTGATGCATGCATTACTATATTTACCAAATTCAAAATGGGAAAAAAATAAAAGTTCAAAGTTTTCAACTATGTAGAACTAACCTCTCTCAATTCAGAAAGAGTAAGTATTTTTCAATAGGGAGTGGAAAGCAATGGCAGTAACTCTTCATATATTTAATTTTTTAGAACTCTTTTGTAATTATTCAAGTGAATTATTGATTCAATAACTTGAATATGAGTCTAATAACGTGATCGAAAATACTTAAATTCAAATTATTAATAGTATTCACAAGTTTTTTTATATATCAGGCTTATTTTTTATATCACACCAATGTAGGATAAAATATCACAAATATCCCTCATTGATCAAAGACGCGATGCTTTTGTCGCGTAGCCTAAGTTTTTTTTTCTGGTTGTGATGTGAATAGCAGTCCATTAATGGACACAAAAAATCCTATTACCATGCATAAGGTATACAATCTCAGAACCTTTACTCCCTCTCTAGAGCCTCTACACTTCTATCTATACTGTGACAGAGCCTCATATGGGAACCAGGGTTTAAGGTTAGTTTTGGTACCATTTATAACGATCCAAGTAGACTACTGGCCTAATAATTTGAATACGAGCTTAACAACGAGGCCCCAAAATACTTAAACTCAAGTGTTGGAATCTGTGAATTCATTGGCCATTGAATTTCAGAATTCAATAATTCAATTGCAATTGAATTGGCCATTCAATTAGCAATTGAAT
>JAOTRH010058479.1:0-18801 GCA_034768845.1 Heliamphora exappendiculata
GTGCAGCACTGGCGCCGCGGATACGATCGAAAGCCGTTTGTTGAAGACGAACTCAGATCATCCAGCAGATAATCCTTTAGCATCAGAGGCTTCGGCAACGGCTTCGTCAGTTTCGAATCATAAGAATTCAACAACGACGCCATTTTCAAAAGTTTCAAAAACTGAAAAAAGTCAACGAATTCAGAGAGTGCAATTAAATTCCGGTAACTCAGTCGAGAAAGAAAGTGAGAAGTTAAAGAGAGGTTTCAGAGATTGCAGGTAGCATATTTTGCTGAAAAAGCTGAGAAAGAAAATACAAGGAACATTTTAAGTAGTTGAGGAACTAAAACGCATGCACAAAAGGTAGGGGGACAAAAGCTTCCAAACTTTCATTTGAATTTTCAACTTTGTGAGAGAGTTCAGAAGCGTTCACAGAAATCCACCAGCTTTAGGTATTTGATTATTTATAGTGAGAGAAAGTGGAGGGTAGAGACTGGAAATGGGGCGCCCTGTGCAGTGCTTAAAAGTAAAATACTTTTTGAATGTTTTTTTTATTTATTTAGATTAATTTGATATCTAAATAATATTTATTTAATAATTTTTTTTTAAATTATAAAATTTATTTATTTATTTATAAATTAATATTATGTAATCACTTAAATATAAGTATTAAATTAATTTAATTTTTTTTATAAATAATAAATTTAATAAAACTTACTTAATAAACAAATTCAATTATAAAAATACATTTAAAAAAGCACCGTATTTTTAAGCACATCACCCTCCTTATGTGCTGAGAGACTATAGAGGTAGTCCGGGATTGTACTGTGCCTTAAAAAAAATTGTACCGTACTGCACTTTGTTTGGGGGTATTTTTTTTGAATAAATTTTGATGATCGAATTCGTTCATTATGTAAAATTCGTTAATTTTTTTATTTATAAAATAATTCAGATTCATCTGATACCTTTAATTAAGTGATTGAATAAAATCTCTTAATATTATTTTGTAAATAAATAAGTAAAAATTACAATTTTTTTAAAAATATTCTAAACAAATGTTACTCAATCACACAGATATAGATATCGGATGAATCTGAATTTTCACGTAACTAATAAATTTGACAAGTTCTACATAATAAACAAATTTAATCATAAAAATTTATTCAAAAAAATATTCCTAATAAGACGCAATACCGTGCTCTTTATTATTTTTAGGTGCAGCACAGTCGCAGTTCATATAAAAGGATGGGGAGAGAGAGATAATAAGCAAAGGGTGATTTAAAGGAAAATAAAACATGGTTAACAATATTCATACAGTTTTATTAGTTCAATTTGTAGATTTCATTGTGAAATGTATGATAAATATTTTTACAGTTTATGTTACTTAGCATGCATTGAACATGTTTGTTTAAAATACTTTGTAATTTGTTGAATTGTTTACCTATCTTAGAAAAAATATTCGGCTGCTTTAGAATATCATGTGCTATTATGTACATAATACTCTCATTAATAAAAATGTACGATATATATTAAGTAAGTTATCTTTGTTTATTCTTATCAAACAAATGTGAGTTTATATTAGGAGTGTTTGAGAATGTTACTGTAAATAATTTTTAATTTTTTATTACTAATTTTAGTTATAAGTTATGAATTTTTTTAAATATTCATAATTTTTGCAATAATTTATAATTATATTTTTGTCTATTTCAACTACAAATTACAATATTTATCGAATACTCACAACTTCTATTACAAATTATAATCTATAAACTACTGGTAATAACTTTGCCAAATACTATCTAATACATAATATTTTTTATTATATAATTAAATAAAAATACTACACTATCACGTACACCTCAATCAACTGAGTATTATTCACTCACCATTCATCATCAAATGCATCTTGGACTGAATTTAAAGTGGGGAGGACCATGCGTGGATGTGAAAGTGAGAGTGAGAGGTAGCTTCCGTGGTGAAGATCTCAAGGTAAAAAATAAAGATTACAAGTATCCAACAAGTATTGGCTATGGGAAAATTATTTAGGCCCTATTTGGCAAAAGATTTAAAGTTTAAATTATTTTTTGTGTTTTGGTTTAAAATTAAAAAAGTTAAAACATTTCGTTTGAAAATTTAAAGTCATTTAATCTTTTAGTTTTTTTTTACTTTTTTATATAAAATAATTTTATATATTTTTAATAAACATTATAACTTTTATTATACATATTTATTATTTTATAAAAATTATATATTTAAAATCAATTAGTCAAAATCTATTAAACGCGATTCATATTGAATATAATATATAAAAATAAATATTAAAAATTATAATATTTTTTTCTGATTTAAAATTTTTTGGGTAAATTATACTGACCTCTCATAAAATTTATGACAAAAACAAAAACCTCTCATGTGATTTTAAAAACGACACTAACTTTTCATTAGATTTAATTTTAACATCAAATGAATCCAACCGTTAAAATTTTTAATAAAAATCACCCTCACAACCCCAAAATTACCCTCAAAACCACCTCACACCTCAAAACTACCATCAAAATCACTCCACCCTCAAAACAACTACCCAAAACCCATTGTCTCTCCCTCTCTCTCCCAAAATCACTCACAAATCACTGCCACCCACCCAAAACCATCGCCACCCAAAATCGCCAGTGGGGTCGACGGTGGCACGTGGCAGCATGGGGAGAGAGAGAGAGAGAGCAGAGAAAGAGAAAAACACGGCAGAGACGGTGGTGGTGTGTGGCAGCGTTCGGCGTGGGGCTCGGCGGTGGCGTGCGGCGTCCGACCCCCACTAGTGGTTTTGGGTGGTGGCTGTGTGTATATATATATTATCATATATATTATAGAGATGAGAGAGATGAGAGGGAGAGAGAAAGAGACGGACGCCACACACCACCGTCGTGCGCAACCGCTAAGCCCTACATCGAATGCTACCGTCTTTGCCATGTCTCTCTCTCTCTCCCTATGCTCTCTCATTCCCTCATTCTCTCCCCACGTCGCCGTCAACCTCTACCGGTGGTTTTGGGTGGCGGTGGTTTTGGGGTGAGTGACAGTGATTTTTGGTTTTGAGAGAGAGAGAGAGAGAGACGGTGGGTTTTGAATAGTAGTTTTGGGGTAGTGGTTTTGAGGGGTGGAATGGTTTTGATGGTGATTTTGGGGTGTGAGGTGGGTGTGATGGTGATTTTGGGGTTGTGATGGTGGGTTTTGTTAAAAATTTTAACAATTGGGTCCATTTGATATTAAAATTAAATTTGAAGGGAGATTAGTGTCATTTTTTAAACCACATGGAAAGTTAATGTTTTTATCAGAAACCTCAGGGGATGTCAATGTAATTTACCCAAATTTTTTTTTGTCTTAAAGCTACTTTAAGCCAAATCTTTTGGCTTATTGCTTTTTGACTTAAAATCACTCATATATACAATTCACCAAACGAACTTTTTACTTAATTAGGTTAAAACGACTTTAAACAAAAAATTTAACTTAAAATCAAATTATTAAACGACACATTTGTACACGTAGAGTACCATGTGCTACTATTTATGCAATAATTTTTATAAATAAATAGCTGTGATACTTATTAAGTGGAACATCTTTGTTTTTTATCTAACAAAAGTTAATCAAGCTTATCTCACAGTAGAAAGTTTTTCGTGACATGATTAAATAAAAGTATCATGTTATACAATTAGATAGAAACATTACCTAAATAATAACACGTAGGGGTGTTTGGAAAATTTATTGAAAATAACTTTTAGTTTTTTAGTTTTAATTTAAGCTATAATTTACAAGTTTTTCAAACACCCACAATCAGCTATAACTTAATAATTTTTTTTTTCTATTTCAGTTACAAATTATAATTTTTATCAAATACTTACAACTTCAACTACAAACTATAATCTATAACCTACTAATTTCAGTAATGTCGTGATATGAGACATTGGGGTGTTTGGGCATTCTATTGCTAGTAGTTTTTTGTTTTTAGTTACTAATTTTAATTATAAGTTATAAGTTTTTTTTTTAAATACTCACAATTTTTACTATAATTTATAATTATTTTTTATTCTATTTTAACTATAACTTATAATATTTACCAAATATTTACAAATTTTATTACAAATTACAATGTATAAGCTAGTAGTAAGAACTTTGCCGGACACCCAGTGAGCCTCGCCAACAGAAGACTGATCAGATCAGAGATAGAAGCTGCAGGGATCGATGGTTCTTCAGTGTTTTTTGAGTCTCAGGTTTGTTTATTTTGTTGCTCATTAAATTTGATTTCTATTAGGTTTATTAATTAGTTTAATGTGGTTAATTAACTACTGTCTAACGAATCACATGCCATTCATATCTTTGTTTGTAAATCTAGGCCTGGACTCGAAGGTGACCAGAAGTAGACCGTCCCGCCTAATTAATTGACTGGAGAAACAAATCACATGCCATTCATATCATGTGTCTGTCCAACGCAAACTGTTAAATCTTTTTATTTGTATCGAATTGAATTATAATTAAATAGAAGATAATTAATATTGACATTTTACATATTTTTTATACTAGAAATTAAATTATAGATATGAATTGATATACTGTAAAAAAATTTAATTCATATTTAATTAAAATAAAATAAAAAATAAAATAAGAATTATAAAGGTATTAGTCGAGTTACGCGTAAACTGATCTGAACACTCTTAAATATTCAAAAAAAAAAGTTATAAAAATATTGTTAGTTATTGAATAAAGAGGACAAATAATCTAAAGTCGTTAAGCCCTGCTATTAATTATTACGAGTATAGTTTGGCATATACCTAGCACATGATATAAATGCATAACTATTAATCCTAATGAGATAAAAGAAAAAAAATAAACTCTTATGTTCCTAAACTCCATCAAAATAAACATAAGGGTAATTTTAGCTACACATTATATCGCTTTGTACACGCACAAGATTAAATTTTTTAATACAATTTTATCCTTTATTTAAGTTACAAAAATAACCTTTAATTTTTAAAATTCTAAAATCATACCACCACCACTTTCCCTTTTCTCCTTTGCCACTGCTCACTACCGCTATGCTAGCAAACATCTCGCCTCTTCTCTTCCCCTCTCTCACACCTATTCCCCAAGTGTTCGGCTAAGATAATTCGAAAGGAGGCTATATGTTTGGCAATGCTATTTTGACTAGAGGCCATATGTTTGGCCATTTGAATTAAAATGGTGGTTGAAAGTAACGAGGGAAAGAGGAAAGAGAGGAAGAGGGTGCGGAGTCCAGAAGAGGGGGTGGGAGGGGTAGAGATGAGTAGTAGTAGAGGTAGAGGTGGCCATCGAGATGAGACGGTAGAGAGAAGATCATAAAAAAGATTAAAAATTGCAGTGAAAATTGAGAAAATCACATTACGAGAGAAGATCATTGAGAATGAGAAGATCGCAGCAAGGGAGAAGATGCAATGAAGATGGCGATCGATATGGCGCCATAGAGGTGGCAATTGAGGTGGCACGATGGTAGATGCTAAATAAGAAGTGGTGGTGGTGGTTGTTAAGGTTTGAGTTAGGATTTGGAAAGTTAGGGATAAAATTAGTTTGGCTGTTAAAGGTGAGTTCATACACTGAAACTTAAAATTTTAAATTATGAAAGCAAATGCATTGAATAAATGAGTATACTTATTAATTTTTGTGGTGTACATAATATTCTTCCAAATATTTATATGTGTAATTTCTTGTACTTATTTAAAATTAGTAGGAGTTCGGCTGGATTTGACAAAGAAAGTGCAAGCGTGGTCCGTGATGGTTCATGATGATGACTCTTCCCACTACCCAGCACTGATTTCGTATTGCATTTCAATTTTAGGGCACAAATTTTAAGGATTTTTGCTAATTATTATGAGATACTTTAATTGTGTTTGATAAATAAATAATTATAATTTATATGACGTTAGTTATTTATATTTTTATTATAAAATTTATTATTATTATATAAAATACGTAAGAATGTTACGTAAAGTAACATGAGAGCACTGAATAATTAGTCATTTGAATTTGTAATATATATATATATATATATATATATATATATATGAAAGCCTGCACCGAATAATTACTCATTTGAATTTGTAATATATATATGAAAGCCTGCACAATATATATATATATATATATATATGAAAGCCTGCCTTTAGTAAACTAGCTTTCATCCAGTCAAAAAGTCATTTAAATTTTGTTTTTTAACCTTGGCCTTTTATTTTCATGTTTATTGGCTTTTTGTCATTTAGTCTTTTTGCATTTTTACAAAAAATATTTTAATATATTTTTTTAAAATATTATAATTTTATTATACATATTTGTATTTTTTATAAATATTATATTTTTAAAATCTATTCGTCGAAATTTATCAAAAAAAATTTATATTGAATTTAAAATTATGTAAAAATAAAAATTTAAAAATCATAATAATTTTTTTGATTTAATTTTTATGCTTTTTGGGTTAAAGTCACTCTTTTAAGTTAAATTTTTTTTTTGGCTTATAATTTTTTGGTCTAGAGTGACACATGTAGTTCACTAAACAAACTTATTATTTATTTGGATTAAATCAGCTTTAAGTACAAAGTTTAGTTGCAAACAAAACTAATATTTTTTATGAGTGTGTTTGGATATGTAATTTGTAGTAATAATTACCCTTGACTAAAATTATTTTCTTAATTATTTAGAGTAATATCCTATTAAAAAATAATTTTTATTAGTTTTCACTTTTAATTCTAACTATAAGCAATAACAAAAATATATGTATATCAAAATTGAAATGCATTAAACAAATTATATTATTTTAGCTATGTATTTATGCATATATATCAAAAATATGTTTTTTTATATTTTCACTTTTACTATTTTTTACGAGAAAAAAAGAGTTGAATTTCAAATAAGAAAAAAAATATTTGAAATGAAAACAGATGAGAACCAGTTAATAAAAGAGGAGAGACGGATAAAAAAGGAAAAAAAAAAAATATAAATAAAATTTGACTTTTTCATATTCTGCATAGACAAATATCATATTGATAATGGTATATTTTGTAATATAGATACATACATGTGAACCTAATATTTTTCAATTTTGATTGAATTTAAAACTGGTCCAATCTTAGGGCACAAATTTTGAAGTGCACGAGTTTCGTTTTTTACCTTTTAAAAATATATATAGAGTATCAATGACCGATTAATTACGGACAGAGACAATGATTGAGACTCTTAATACTCAGAGTCTAAGAGTCTCGATTCTTATCTCTGTCTGTGATTTGATAATAGTTAGTATTCTGTTTTATTAGTGTTTTTGTTAAAAATAAAAAATATTTTATTTTTCGTAAAAATTAATTTACTTTTTATCAATGACTTGTTTTTCATTGATTATAATTCTTCTATTAATTTCTAATTTTCTGTTGTACCAATAAAAATGGAGTGGGAAGTTATTCTTGAGACAAGTTGCACACTTTTATTTTCCTAAAATATGAAAACTGTTAGTAATTTTTCTCAAAACGAAAGTTTTAGAAATTTTTGAAAATAAAAATAAAGAATAAAAACATTATAAAACGGACAAACAAGATCGTTTTCTTATATCCATCTAATATGGATCAAACAAATAGCATGTGGGCCAAGTCCATTTATGTTAAAGTTAGTACCGAGGTTGACCCAAATCACGAGACAAGTTTAATCTCTTCCAGTGGTACCGTTTGGTTATTTTCGCATATTATAATTTTGAATATCGAATTAAATAGTGTATTTATTTTTTTATTAGTACAATATATACCTATAACAATAAAATATTGGATATCATTTTAAATTTACTGCTATAAAATATTATATATGCTTTTTAAAAATATATTTTGTTCAACAATAACTTTTAGTATAACATAATATTATCTAATATAAAATTTGGTAATTTTGTTTTGGGAGTAGTTCTAATTTACAAAATTATAAGAGAATTAGCCCGTCTAACAAATTTTAATAAATTTAGTCTAAATTCAGTTTAGAATTCCAAAACTACCTCTAATTTTGTTTGAAATAGATTTTTTTCAACATTGCTGCCGATCTAATTCGTATTATCTAACGTCGGCCTTCTTCTTCTTCTTCGGCGATCTCTGCCTTATTCTCCAGCGTCAATTTCCTCATTTTTCTCCGGCATCGATCTCCTCTTTTTATCTGGCAATCTTCTCCTTCTTCTTCAGTGAGATCGTCGAAAGGTTAGAGTTTCAGAGCTAGAAAGGAGAAAAAGAAGTTTTTTTCTATTTTTCATTTAACTAAAAAATTTATCAGTTTAAAATTTTAAAGAAATTTTTTATTCCATTTAATTGAGAAATTTCTCAATTTAATTTTTTCGAAATTTTTTTTTATAGCATTTAGCTGAAAAAAAAAAAAATTTACTGACAAATTTAAACTGAGTAATTTATCAGTTAAAAGAGATATTTCTCAGTTGTAAGAGAGTGAAGAAAAACTCAGTATATCCTAGACAAGCTCACGGGGGAGGGGAGAGAGAGTGTAGCAATGTCGACGACGAGATTTAGAACAAGGCGACGTTGGTGATGGAGGAAGAGTGACGACGACGATGAGGGGCATGAGAAGGAGCGACGGTATGATCGAACCACGATCCAGATATGAAATCAGTGATTCAAATTTGGTGGTTGGCCGTGATGGGGGAGGAAGAAAAGCTACAGCAAGGAAGATAAGTGGCGACATGGGTGATCCGTGGTCAAGATTTGGAGTTGATGGTCCACATTTGGTGATCGGCGGCTATGGATGAGGAGGAGGAAGATCAGCAACGGCAACAGTAGCGAAGATGATGGTTCAGTTATTAATTTTGTCATTTTTAATTTTTAATGAAATAAGCAATTTATGAATAAAAAAATTTTCATTATAATTTTTTTTAACATGATGAAATTTTTTTATAATTTGATGTAAGGTAGAAAAAAATTGTCACGTATGATTTTTTTCTAATAGCCTAATCACAAAATAGGCGACTCTTAATCGCCTCCCAACACATTTTGTGGTAAAATGTGCACTTATACAACAATAGGGAGTCGAACTCACACTTTATAATTGGGTAAGATTCGACCAAACTTGAAACATACGTATTACTGATTCATTGAGCTAACGCTCAAAAGGCTAATCATGAAATTTGAATAGGAGACTTTGGGTCAATATCATATCTAATGTTTTTTCCCCTAATTTAGAAACGAAAGCAACAAAGACTAAAAAAAAAATGGTGCATTGAAATTTTACTTTAATGAATTGTTTTAGACTTTAATAAAAAAAGTAAAAAGTTTTGTTTGGGCTAAATCCTCTAAATTTTTGTTTTGTATTAATTAATTTTTTTGAACTTTTTTTTATCTTTTGATTTCTTTTTTGTTTTAATCGTTTCAATAGAATGAATCGAAAAAATATAAAATTTGATCAAAAAATTAAAAAAATTCACTAAAGACAAAAAATAAGCAACGTAACATTTTATTTATTGGTTTATTTTAACTTATTTTTATTTTTTCTAAATTTTTTTATATTTTGATTAAGTTTTTGATACTTTTTCGACTAATGAAAAGAGTCAAAAAAAAATTAATAAAAAATAAAAATAAATAAAATAAAATAAATAAATACGCAATTTAGCCATATGACGCCAATATATATGGAGAGTTATTGGGGAATCCTAATTAAGCATGGATGGGTGCTCTTATAAATCGCCCCTCAATTCGGTATCCTTCGGTAATCTGTTTTCGGTGCAGTTAGGAATTCCGTTTCTTTTGAGTTTCCAGGTTAACTTCCTTAGAGGAGAAGCCTCAAGACCTCTCAAGATTTTTATGGGTGTTGGGTGGCTTTACAACAATAATGATTTAAATTGCACACAGTTTGTAGTGTTCTACCTAATTAGATTATTTATGTAAAAAAATAATTTAACTAATAAATTGTTAGAATATCCGATATATTCAATTATATTTTGATTTAATTATATTTTTTATATTCATTATATTTTTTTAATTATTTAATTGTACTTGTCTATAAATAAATTATATATTATACCGTTTTAATACTCAAAAAAAATATTACATTATTTTTCTTTCATGTAGTACTCCGCCGCCGTTAGTTGCTTCCGCCGTCGTCTGCCAACTGATTGCTTCGGCCTCAACCACATCTACCAGATCTGGCCTCCCCTCGCGCCCGTCAACGCCACAGTTGGTATCTCCTGTAGCGGCCATCGACGGTGATCTTTCCCTCACGCTGAAGTCGCCACAGTCGGTGTCTCCCTCCCTCATCGAACTTCGCCGCCGCCGCTGTCCGTTGCTTCACTGCTTCTTGGTGACTCCATCGCCACCGCCGCCATTGGCCTGAGTCGCCAACAACCGCTGGCACAGCTTCACCGCCTTCGCGTCGCCGCCGCTTGCCACCGTCGCCAGCCGTCGCCGCCTGCAGAACCGACGCCTTCCATCAGAAGGCTGAAACCCTAACTTGCTGTTTCCCTTATGCTGCGCTGCTAACCAACAACCATCCTTTTCTTTTAAACCCAAACCTGCTTGTTTTTTGCTTAAACCCAAATTGCTTTTTAAGCCCAAACCCAACCATCCTTTTCTTTCAAGCCCAAACTCTTTTTTTTTTAAACCCAACCCAGGCTTTTATTCCTCTCTCTCTCTCTCTCTCTCTCTCTCTCTCTCTCTCTCTCTATATATATATATATATATATATATATATATATATATGGTCTTTATTTATTCTTTAAAAAAAATGTCTCGGTCAATATCGACTCTCGATTCCATTGTCTGTCCTATTGATGTTATATTGGATGGATCCAATTATAGCATATGAGCTTATAGCATATGAGCTCAGAACATGAAGGTTTTCTTGAAAGGGCGTCGATTGTGCCGCTATGTGACTGGAGCCATTCCTGAACCCGTCCAGACCAGCAGTGAGACGAAAGAAACATTTGCAACTCGTTTGGAAGATTGAGACAGTATTCACTATAAGATTCTGTCTTGGCTCAACAACACCTTTGTTCCGTCCATCAATAGTCTTCTTCCAAAAGTTGGTAATGCCACCATTGCTTGGGATTTTCTGGTTAAACAATACAATTGTACCTATGATGCCTCCTTGAAATTTCAACTGAAAGCCAAACTTTAACAGATGCGTCAAGAACCCAGTCAGTCTATTGTTGATTTCTACTCTCAGACCAATTATATTTGGAAACAATTATCTGCTGCAGATCCACAGCTTGGATGCTCTAAAGACATTCAAAAGTTTGCTACTTGGCTTGATCGATGAAAGTTAATGCACTTTATGATGGCTCTTCGGAATGATTTTGAATCTACTCGAGCCTCTCTTCTTCATCGCCAACCACTTTCAACTTTGGATGCTGCAGTTTTTGAACTTATCTCTGAAGAGACTCGTCGTTCCACCATGAAGTTGCACTCTTTTGATATGGTTCTTGCCACTGCTACTCGTGGTCCTTTCTTGTCTTCCACTGGGCGTTCATTTAAGACTGGCTTTTGCAAGTGGTGTAAACGCAATGGTCATACCATTGACGAATGTCGCAAGTTCAAGTCCCATCAGCAGAAACAAGCTTCCCAACAGACAGCTGCAGTTGCTTCCTCTGCTTCATCTACATCCGAGTCTTTCTCGTCCACTTCTCACACTGCAGCTGACGTGAAGGATTTAATTCACTAGGTGTTGTCCCAATCCTCCACTGCCTTGTCCGTTACCTCAGGTAAATCTCAATGGTTTATAGACTCTACTTGCTGCAATCATATGATATCGGATGCCACTATCTTTTCTCGTAAAACTGCTCTGACTCCCAATCCTACCATTTACACTGCCAACGGTTCCCATATGCCTATTAGCCACATAGGGTCTATTTCTACTTCTCACTTGTCTATCAATGATACTTACCTTGTGCCTAAACTTTCATTAAATCTTCTTTATGTTGGTCAACTTTGTGAGTTAGGCCTTGACCTGAAATTCTCTAACAACGGTGTTGATGTACAGGAATAACAAACGGGTTAGCTGCTTGGAACAGGCTGTAAAGTTGAACGTCTTTTTGAGCTCACATCCCTGCAGCTTCCTTCTTCCACCACTACTTCCATGGCCGCTGTCACTATCTCTTCCCGTTTGTGGCACTCCCGTCTTGGTCATGCTTCACTTCCACGTGTTCAGTTCTTGGCTTCTCAAGGTCACTTAGGTCGGTTGACTTTCAATCCTTTGATTGTATTTCATGCCATCTTGGGAAGCAAACACATTTACCATTTAATAAAAGTGACTCCTTTTCATTTGCACCTTTTGACCTTGTCCACTCTGATATTTGGGGTCCCGCCCCGACCCCAACTGAGGGGGGATCTCGATATTTTGTTATTTTTGTGGATGATTACAGTCGCTACACTTGGATATATCTTTTACAGCATCAGTCTGAGCTCACCACTATTTATCAAAATTTTTATAAAATGGTGCAGACTCAATTTTTCTGTACCATTAAAACTTTTCAGTCTGATAATGCAATGGAATACAAGGACAAGTCATTTCTTGCCATCCTACAGCAAAATGGGACAATCTCTCACCATTCTTGTCGATATACTTCACAACAAAATGGTAGAGCAGAACGTAAACATCGTCATATCCTAGATACCGTAAGAGCACTTCTCATTTCTTCTTCTCTTCCAGAACGTTTTTGAGGTGAAACTGCTCTTACTGCGGTCTACACCATCAATTGTGTTCCTTTACCCACTATACATAACACAACTCCATTTGAGCTTCTTCATGGTACGACTCGTACCTATTCCTTACTTCGAGTTTTTGGATGTGTTTGTTTTGTTACTATTCCTACACACGAACGCACCAAACTTGAGCCCCGATCCAGACTCTGTTGCTTTCTTGGTTGTGGTCTCACTCAAAAAAGTTATTGTTATTATGATCCCATAGCTAAACGTCTTCGTATTTCTTGTCATGTAGAGTTTTGGGAACATAAGATGTTTACGAGTATATCTCTCTTTCCCAAATCCTCTTCTACTTACACTCCTATCTTTACTGACTCATCTATTGCTTTAGTCCATGATTCCCCTGCAGATATACTGAGCTCATCAAACGATCCTTCCTGAGTCATCTGACACGCCTGCTGATGTTCCTGAAACATCATCTGCCCCCGAGCCCATCTAGGTGCCTGCACTCCGTCAATCTACTAGAGTAAGAGCACCTCCTTCTCATCTTCAAGATTATCATTGTTATTATGCTCTTGCTACTCTTCATGAACCTCACAGTTATCGTGAAGCTAGTGCTGACCCCCTGAGGCAGAAAACTATGACTGATGAACTGGATGCTCTCACCAAAACTCATACTTGGGACCTGGCGAACTTACCTCATGGGAAGTCTGCAGTTTGCTGTAAGTGGGTCTACAAAATCAAGACTCGGTCAGATGGATCAGTGGAACGATACAAAGCTCGTCTTGTTGCAAAGGGTTTCTCCCAGGAGTATGGTATTGACTATGATGAGACCTTTGCTTATGTTGCTTGTCTTACCTCTGTTCGATCTCTGCTTGCAGTAGCTGCTGTGCGTCATTGGCAACTATTTCAGATGGATGTCAAAAATGTATTTCTCAATGGTGATCTTGCCGAGTAAGTTTATATACATCCTCCACCTGGTTATGATCATCCTTCTCACACCGTTTGTCGCCTTCGACGTGCTCTCTATGGCCTTAAACAAGCTCCACATGCCTGATTTGCTAAACTCAGTTGTGTTGTTGCTCAGTAGGGCTTTGCTTCTAGTGTCTATGATTCTGCACTCTTTATCCAAACCACTAATGTTGGTATTATTCTTATTCTTCTCTATGTTGATGGCATGATCATTACATGAGACGACCTCTCTGGTATTCGAGATCTTCAGGACTTTTTGAGTAAGAATTTTGAGATGAAGGATTTAGGGCAGCTTAATTATTTTCTTAGTCTTGAGGTTACATCCAGTTCCGATGGTTACTATCTTTCTCAGGCAAAGTATACATCTGATATGCTTTCTAAAGCAGGCTTGACTAACAGCAAAACATGCCCTTCTCCGCTTGAGCCTAATGTTAAGTTGTTTGCCACTGATGGTGAATCTCTTCCAGATGCTACTTTGTATAGACAGCTAGTCGGTAGTCTCATCTATCTCATTGTTACCCGTCCAGATATTTCCTATGCCGCCCATCTAGTTAGTTAGTTTATGAGTGCTCCTCGATCTACTCATTGTGCTGCTGTTCTACACATCTTATGGTATGTCAAGTGAACTTTGTTTCATGGTTTTCACTTCTCTTCGCACTCATCCCTTGAGCTCCGCTTTTATTTTGATGCTGACTGGGCTGGAGATCCTACCGACTGTCGTTCCATTACAGGCTACTGTTTCTTACTTGACACCTCTCTAATTTCTTAGCACTGAGGCTGAGTATCGTGCTCTCGCTGATACTACAACTGAACTTTTATGGTTGCGATGGCTTTTGACAGATATGGGTGCTTCCCAGACGACTAGTTCTCCTTTTTATTGTGATAATCGGAGCCCTCTCTAGATTGCTCACAATGATGTCTTTCATGAGCGCACCAAACATATTGAAATTGACTGTCACTTCATCCGACATCACTTTCAACAAGGCACCCTACATTTTCGATCTGTCTCTTTTGAAGATCAACTTGCCAATCTTTTCACAAAATCTTATCCTCCTGGTCGCCTCCGTGATCTTATCTCCAAACTTCGGTTGACTTCTTCATCTTGCATTTGAGGGGTGATGCTAGAATATTCGATATATTCGATTATATTCTCTGTATTTACTGTATTTTTTTTATTACTTATTCCTATTCACCTATAAATAGGCCATATATTGTACAGTTTTAATACACAGAAAATATACAGTTATTGTTTTTCTTTTCAATTTCTACATAGATGAATAATAACATTTTATTTTTAACGATAATATAAATGGCATAGCTTGTGGTGTCCTATATAATAGATTATTTATGTAAATAAATCAACTTGATCGGATATTAACATGTACATGTACATGAACAATGACATTTATTTTATAAAATTGATGATTTATACTAAAATATCTTATTTTAAGCTAAAATTGTTCATTTTGTATAATAAATATAATAATTTTATACAATAATCAGTTAAGAAAAATCATACGAGAAAATAGTTACAAGAAAAGTGATAGGAGTAAATGAAAATAAAGAGAAATATAATAATTTTATACTTTCTCCGGTATCTATTTTTGTAGGAAATCATTTTACTATTATAGTATGTTTCACATTTTCATGATAACATGTAAAAAATTGAAATCGTTATTTTTTCTTTTTCTTTTTCTTTTTTTTTTTGTCAATTGAACAAAGTTTAAGCGAGAATTTTAATATAATGTTCAAAAAATTTTAAAATAAATTTTAAAATCTTATTAAAAAAATTTAAGTAAATAAAATATACTTTTTAACCATATTTCAATAAAATTTATTTTATAAAAAATGAATATAATACTACTTATACCATAAGTTTTTCGTAGTTTATTTACAAGATAACCAATTAAACTTGTAATTACGTTTATTTATCATAAGATTTTGAATAATAAAATATCTTTTTATTTGTTTCTCGGGTTTGATTAGAAATTAGTAAAATTAAAATTAATTATTTTAAGCCTCCTACGTGAAAACTAATTTTTTTATGTGATTAGGAAATTAAGGCCAAAGTGCATTTTGATTGTAACTCATGCTTTTCATTCTATACATATTATTTGGCATTTTAAATATTTAGATCACTTTACAATTTATATAAAAAATTGAGCAACTTAGGAAAGAACTATTCAATCGCAAGCATTAGATATTGAACCCGAGACAAAATAACACGCAGTTTGAATAACTTCAGTTTCTTCAACAATCCTAAAATAAAATAAATTTAAACATATTTATACTAAATATAAATCTAAATCTAAATGGGACTCTTAAAAAAAAAATCTAGCTTCACACCCTCCCTTACTAGCGTACTCACTCGACTCAGCAGTACCTGTAATATGCAGGCCAAGAACACCCATCTTACTCATTTTTTATATTTCGGCTCTGATACCATATTACACGATCTTAGGTAAAACTTTAAATTAGGACTAAAACTAGAGAACCTTAAAAGTCGCTGTTTTTATATACTACAAATTACTTTAAATTGGGGCTAAAACTAAAGAACTTTAAAAGTCGCTGTTTTTAGGTCTACCGGGGAGCGCGTTGCACTCAGCAAAGGATAGCACCGTGCGGCACCTTGCTTGGGACTAGTTTAGGAACATATTTTTATGATCAAATACGTTCATTATGTAGAACTCGTTAATTTTGTTATGCAATTAAAAATTCAAATTGATCTGATACTTATAACTAAGTGATTGAATAACATTTGTTTAACAATTTTTTTTCAAAATTATAATATTTATTTATAAAATAACATTAGGACATTTTAATCAATCACTTAGTTATAGGTATCGAATCAATTTAAATGTTTACATAAATAATAAACTCGACGAGTTTTACGTAACGAACGAATTTAATCATAAAAATATGTTCCCAAACTGATTCCAATCAAAGCACGTGCCTTTTGCTGGGCGCAGCGCGCTTCTCATTTCCCCTGGCTGTGTCGGTCACAAATGACTTGTGATAGTCAAAACTTCATTTGATGAATTCAAAGATAAGAGAATTCGAGATGGGTACCTTTTCCTTTTGATAATTTCATGAAGTAATATAGTATCCAAACGGCGCTATCAAACCCACTTAATTTCAATTACATCGATATGATATGTTCGTTCTCGGGCCGACTTCTTTCTCTTCCCTTTCCCACTCATGGGAGTGATTATTGGTTGCCACGAAAAAGGTACCGTTGTGCTCTAAGTCCCCGGACTCACACGATCATTTAAGTTCTAAGACCACTGGTGCTCTCATTAAGTCTTGAAACTCACGCGATCATTTGAGTTTTTTATATTTTGCATTGGCCGATCCTATATAATTGTATAGTTGTTAAGGGGTTGGACACCACCTAACTTTGCCCCCGTGCGACAAAAAATATTTTTGCTCCTCATGCCACCTAATTATAAAGTCATTTTTCCAATTCCTCAACAATTCAATCATTCTGTTTCTTTCTTGATCTTATATGGGTTATTTGGTTTGGTTTGTCTCATAAAATGTTTAAAATCAGGTCATTTTAAATTATTAATTTAAGAATGAAATAGCGCAAAATACACGGTCTACATTTTTAAAAGACTCGAGGCTTCGTTTAGGATAATTTTTATTTATTTATTTTATTTTTCTTATTTTAGTCTTTAGTAAGGAAATTTTTTAGACTGCTCACTATCCCATGTTCTAATCTTGGCTCTCCCATCATTTGATATAAAAAAGTTTAGTAAATTTTTTTTATCATTTTGTCAAATTACTTTTTTTAATAAAAAATATGAAAAAAGGTCCAAAAAAATAAAAATGAATCAAAAGTATACAAATTTATGAGGACTGAATGTCTGTATAACATAATTAAGAGATGGACGTTCAGTTTTTTTAAAATTATAATCTTACACATTCAAATCAAATCTTGTTCATTTATTTTTAAAATTTAGAATTTTGAGCAACTTTTTTTTTTAGGATCATAGTATTGCTGGACCCACACAAATGAGGTGGTTAAACCTAAACCCTAAATTTCTGTGCAATTTTCTTGATTCTGTTTTTGGAAAAATATTTTAGGTTCAAATTGGCTACTATTTAGCGTACAGTAATGCTAAGTACTCAAAAAAAGTATTTAAGAAAATATCCAAAATTTAAAGTGAGTGGGCAAAATTTATTTGAGTGTGACTCATAACTTATCAAATTTTGAATCCACACCAAACAAGTTAGTCTCGGAATAAAATTATGATTATATATTTGCTTGGTTAATTGATTTTTTCTTTGTAGTAATACATGGTACTAAAAAAAAGTACCCAATAAATAAAAAAGATCTACCCAAAAAAATACCTAGAGTTTATTTTGAGGATATAAAGACTATGCATAACAGGACTTCAAAGTAGTTGTTGATCAAGGGCTTACAATATTTGCTGATAAACGATAGAATGGAGTATGATGATATATTGTATCAGTTAGTTTGTTATAGTTAGTTGAGTTAGTTAATATAGTTCCGATGCTTGGATGTTATAATGTGAGATCGATGTGTGTGTATATATATATATATATATATATATATATATATATATATACGAGTGCCACCAACCTGGGCTCAAGAAATCACGTTGTCCACGTCTGGGAAGGGAGAATTTTGGAAATTCACAGTAGCAGTGGGTACAGCCGCAACCTCAACCACAAGAATACCGATAATCAATTCAGAACGCGGGGCCGGCTGCCAACCCACGGAATGAGAGGGGAAGACCACCCCTAAATCAGTACCAAAGATCACGGGAGGGAACCCCCAAACCATGGAGCAAGAAATGGAAACGAGAATAGGAACAGGCAAAGTGGAGGAAGGATCTTTGCTCAAAGAGAAAAAACGAATGATACCCAAATCATCCAAGGTATATATATATATATAGGTGAAATGTAAAGTGACCAGCATCATGAATAAAAACTTCTTTCTCATTGACGTTTTAGATTCTATGAATTTAAAATGAGTTGTCAAGATTTATTTGGATTATCAGCCGTAACTTTCTAAGTTTGAATTTACAAGTTGTACATCACTTGGTACTCATCAATTGTCACAAAAATATTCATGTCACTGGACAGATACTATATCTGCATGTAAAAATTGCTCCTCTTTCGGGGACACAATAGAGGATTACTAATT
>JAOTRH010058490.1:0-18800 GCA_034768845.1 Heliamphora exappendiculata
AGTTCTCGCCGAAGTGCTCGAGCAAGGCGGTGACGACACCGACCGGCGCCGCCCACTTCGCCCAGCGGTAGACGTGCCGGTAGAACAAAGTGATGCTCACGCCCATCACGAGCACGGCCGTGTAGGCGATGTGCCCGCTCGAGCTGTACGCGACGTGGACGATGTCGTCGTTCGTCGCGCTCCGGTTGAGCATCGAGACGAGCGGCATCGCGCCGAGGTCGAAGTCACCGCGGTGGAACAGCGCGTCCTCGTACATCGCGAAGCCGGCGCCGATGCACGCGCCGAGCAACGTCATCTCGACCACCGAGGGCCGGGCTGCTGTGCGGCGCGCGGCCAGCACGAGCAGTAGCACCGCCGGTGCCGCCTTCAGCACCTCCTCCGTCAGCGGGACGATCAGCACCGTCGCCAGGGCGGAGTTCGAGCCGAGCGACGTCACGACCGGACGGCCGATCGTGAAGGCGAGCCCGGAGATCCCGAGGAACCCAAGCAGGCTCATGCCGACCAGGCTCTGCCAGTTGAGCGTGCGCGCGCAGCCCGCGGCGAGGCAAAGAGAAAGAGCGATGGTGGCGAGGCCGTGAATCTTGTTCATGCCCATCGGTGACGCGGGCGTCCGATTCATATGACGTGGGTCGATCGTTTTGCTCGCACCTTGTAGGCTGCGTGTCCGTGGCCGATCTGTCGTTCGCGTCGGGAACCCTGATTCTGCGGGGACTTGCGCGCGAAATGGAGATCCCGGGCTTCCAGTGGGACGAGCGCGCGGCCCTGCATCGCGCGCCCGCGATGGCCTATGCCGAGGCCGTTCTCGCGCTGCGGAGGGCCGGCGTGACCTACGAGGATCAGGCGCGTCGCTACGAAGTCCTGAACGAGGGTGCGCTCGTCCATCGCGAGCCGCGCCCGTATCAGAAGGAAGCGGTAGAGGCGTGGAGCGCACATCGAGGGCGCGGAACCGTCGTGTTGCCCACCGGCGCCGGGAAGACGCACGTCGCGGTGATGGCGATCGACGAGAAGAGGAGGAGCACGCTCGTCGTCGCGCCCACGCTCGATCTCGTTCGTCAGTGGTACGACCTCCTGCGCGCGACGTTCTCGTCGAAGGTCGGCGTCGTGGGCGGCGGCGATCACGAGGTCGCGCCGATCACGGTGACCACGTACGACTCCGCGTATCTGCACATGGAGCACTTCGGTGCGAAGTTCGGGCTCGTCGTGTTCGACGAGTGTCATCACTTGCCCGGTCTCAGCTACGCGCTCGCCGCGAAACAATGTCTCGCGCCGTATCGCCTCGGTCTCACGGCGACGCCGGAACGCGCCGACGCGCGCACGGTGGACGATCTCGTGGGGCCGATCGTCTACCGACGCGACATCACCGAGCTCGCCGGCGAATATCTCGCGGACTACGAAACCGTGACCATCTCGGTGGAGCTCGGAGAGAAGGAGCGCATCGAGCACGACGCGGAGCGCGCGATCTACCGCAAGTTCGTCGTCGAGCAAGGCATTCGCATGTCGAGCCCCGCCGGATTCGGCGAGTTCGTGATGCGGTCGGCGCAGAGCGCGGAAGGTCGTCGTGCGATGCGTGCCTATCGTCGGCAGCGCGAGCTCGCCTTCGCGGCGGAGGCGAAGCTCGCCTACGTGGAGCACCTTCTCGACGAGCACCGCGCCGATCGCGCGATCTTGTTCACGCAGGACAACGCGACGGCGTACAAGCTCTCTCGGCGCTTCCTCGTGCCCGTGATCACGCACCAGACGAAGGTGACGGAGCGGAGCGAGATCTTGGCGGGCCTCAAAGACGGCACGTACGGCGCAATCGCGACGAGCAAGGTGCTGAACGAAGGCGTCGACGTGCAGGAAGCGAACGTCGCGATCGTGCTGTCGGGAAGCGGATCGGTGCGCGAGCACGTGCAGCGCCTCGGGCGCATTCTCCGCAAGAAAGAGGGCAAGCGCGCCGTTCTCTACGAGATCGTGACGGAGAAGACGGCAGAGACGCACACGAGCGAGCGCCGAAGGGATCACGATGCTTACCGCTGATCTCGTCGACGTCCGCCGCAAGAGCGGGGAATTGATCCTCCAGCCGTTCGACCCGCGTGCGCGCGAAGAGGCAGCGTACGTCGCGACGGCGTTGCTCGACGCGGCGCGTGCCCACGAGGGACGACGCCGCGAGGAGCTCGACACGGCATGGGATGCCATCGAGCACGGAGCCGAGCGCGCGCGCCTCGCCAAGGGACTGCGCAAGCTCGCAGAAGACGCGTGCACTTTCGAGGCGGGCGGTGAAGAAGATCCAATCGCACTTCGCCAGCGCGTGTTCCGCGCCGCTTCTCTTGCGCGACGCGAAGGACGCTTCGATCGCGCCGCGTTGCTCGAAGGCACGGACGAGCGCGCGCTGTTCGCCGATCTGAAGTCGGAGCAGCTCCTGAAAGAAGCGCCGACGTCGAGCGCGCCGATGCTCGTCGAGTCGTATGATCTCGGACGCGCGCAAGCGGTGCTGCTCCGCGCCGTGAAGGTCGTTTGCGACATCCACGCGGCGTCGCCCGGTCCGCTGCGTGCGTTCTTCTCGCGACTGAAGTTCCACCAGCTGCTGTTCGCAGCGGAACGCTTGCCCGACGGATTCCGCGTGACGATCGACGGACCGTTCTCGATGTTCGACGCGGTCACGAAGTACGGCGTGCGTCTCGCGATGTTGATGCCCGCCTTGCGCGAGATCGACGCATGGGAGCTGGCGGCAGAAGTGAGGTGGGGGAAAGAGCGCGCGCCGTTGCTCTTCCGCCTGTCGTCGAGGGATGTGGCGTCCCAGGCGCCGAAGAGCGTGCCGCACGTCTCGGACGAAGTCGCGGAGCTGCTCGAAGCGCTTTCCGAATCGAAGTGGAACGCGGAGCCCTCGTCCGAGATCTTCGACGTGCCGGGCGAGGGCGTGTGCATCCCCGACATCGTGCTGACGAAGGGCAAGAAGACGGCCTACGTCGAGGTGCTCGGCTTCTGGTCGCGCGACGCCGTCTTCAAACGCGCGGAGCTCGCACAAAAAGGGCTCGGCGCGCACGTCGTGTTCGCGGCGAGCTCGCGGCTCCGCGTGAGTGAAGCGATCCTCGACCGAGATCTCGGAGCTGCGCTGTACGTGTACAAAGGCAAAATCAGCCCGAAGGCGATCCTCGATCACGTCGAGGAGATCACGAAGCCACGCAAGAAGAAGTAGAGTGCGCGCATGCGTAGACTCGCATGCGCGTGGGTCCTGATCGCGTGCTCGAAGCCCACGACCTCCGCCGCGACGGTGGATGCGTCGGCTCCGGACACGACGAAGCACGAGGTCGTGATTTTCGAGCCGGGCCAGGAAGCACGCGGCGAGAAGGTCGTACCTTCCGACGAGCAGAAAGTGCTCGCGCACATCTTTCCGAAGCGCGTGCCGTGCAGCGGGAAGCAACTCTCGCCGGAGCAAGCGCGCGCGGCGGGCGAAGTGGAGCCGATGCTGGTCTCGGCGATGAAGGGCTCGTTCACGGCGCCGAAGGCGAACGAGGTCGCGTATCTCGTCCTCGCCGGGGAGTGCGGCGCGTCTCACGCGGCGGACTTCGGCTCGCACTGGCTCGTGATCGCGACCGACGGCAAGCTCGGCGCGCCGATGGATGTGCAAGCGACGAGCTTCGACGGCGTCGTCGACATCGACGAGGACGGAGAGAACGAGCTCGTGATGGGCAGCGGCTTCACGAACCAGGGCATCACGACGGAGAGCATCAAGCTCACGAAGCTCCACGGCGGCAAGCTCGCCATCGTGAAGGACTTCGGCGACGTCTACGACGACAACTGCGGGAGCATGCAGCCGAACGCGCGCGTGAAAGGGAAGTCGGTGCGCGCGATCTTGAAGACAGGATCACCGCCCGAGATGGTGATCGAGCCACGCGATGCGGCGTGCAAGAAGAAGACTCAGTGACAGTTCCAGAACTGTCCGTCGCCGCCGTCCGGATTCGGATCGCAAACGCATGTATTATACACGCAGTCCCCGCCCGGATCGCGCGAATCGTCGACGAAGTTCACGACGCAGCCGCGCTGATACGAGCCTTGCGCGAGCTCCTTGAGATGGGGGTCCGTCTCGTTCGGTCCAATCGTGCACCCGACCGCCGCGTCCGCCGTGCAGAACGGGTGCGCGCCGACGTTGCACGCGACCTGGGCGTCGGGTGACTCGTCGAACGTCGCCTTGTTGCACGCCACCGCGGCAAGCCACGTGAACAGGCCCACGAACGAGAGGCTTGCGGCAGCCGCGACGGTCTTCACGAACTTCGATGCTAACTCGCTTCGAGGCGAACTGTGTGCGCCGGTTCGCCGCGGTGAGGTTTGCTATCATCATCCGTATGCGCTGGTCCTGGTGTGCCGTCGTCCTGCTCGCATGCAGCGACGCGAGCACGCCCGCGGCGGACCCGGGCCCGTCCGTCGATCCGCCCGCGCGCCGAGACGGCGGCGTGCCCGACCCGGACGATGCGGGCTGCACGTGTCCCGAGGCGCCGAATCAGACCGCGACGTGTCTCGCCGGAAAATGCGTGGCCGCGTGCAATGCGGGCTGGGACGATTGCGACGGCAACCCCGCGAACGGCTGCGAGCAAGCCGTGTCGGAAGATGCGAACAACTGCGGCGCGTGCGGACGCATTTGCGCGACGTGTGGAGAGGCGACGTGCCACGCGGGATCCTGCGTGCCGAAGATCCTCGCGACGGGCCAAACCGGCGCGAACGACATCGCCTACGACGCGACCACGGTGTGGTGGGCGAACCGCGTCACGGGCGGGGCCATCCGGCGCATCGCGAAGGCCGGCACGGGCGCGATCAGCACCGTCGTCACGGCCGACAATCCGACCGACATCGTCGTGAGCGGCGAATACGTGTATTGGACACGCCCCGCCTCGCAACCGACGGGCGAAGGTCTCAATCGCACGCCGAAGCCGGAAATCGTGGGACCGTTCCCGAGCTTCGTCACGGGGCAGGACAATCCGGGCGGGCTCGTGAAAGACGACGACGCGTTCTACTGGACGCGCAACGCCGGTCTCGAAGGCGTGCTCGCGCGCTGCACGAGCTGCAATGGCGGCGGCGTCCTCGATCTCGCGACGAAGCTCATCGCACCGAAGAAGCTCGCGATCGACGCCGACTCCCTCGCTGTCGTCCTCGGCGACGCCGTCACCCTGTTCTCGAAGGCGGGACAGAACATCCGCACGCTCGCCGTGAGCCAGCCCGCGATCGCCGCGATCACGAGCGACGGCACGAACATCTACGTCGCGGAAGACGCGGGCATCATGCGGCTGCCGAAAGACGGCAGCGCGTCCGTCACGTTCCTCGCCGTCGAGAAGTCGCGCGCGGTGCGTTACCTCGACGGGCACCTGTATTTCGCGGGCAACGGAGCCCTCTCACGGATCGACGCAAACGCCACCCATCGGGTGGCGCTCGCGTCGTCACTCTCTTCGCCTGGTGCGATGGCGGTCGACGACAAGTGCGTCTACTTCATCGACCAGGACCGCATCCTCACCGTCTCGAAGTAGCCGTTACTGCGCGGTCGCGCTGTAGAGCGCGCCGTTCTGCGAGGCCGACAGGTTCACCGTGTAGTCGCCGGCCGTGAGCGCTTCGTGCGTCAGCGTCTGCGTGATGATGCTGCCGTCGCCCTTCACGACCTTCGCCATGAGCGTGGCGGGAACCGACGCGTTTCCCGTGCTCGCGTCGAACTGACAGATGACGCTCGACGTCTGCGTGGAGCTCTGGAAGCCCATGATCACGTCCAAGGTGCCCGCTGCACCGCCGGTCCACGTGAAGTCGAACGCCTTCGTGGTGTCGACCGCGAGCTTTGCGCCCGCTGCAGGCGCGACGGGAGCCGTGAACGTGAGCGCAGGGGGCGCCGCGATCGTGTCGTCGAACGCCGGGACGTCGGCGCCGACTGCACTGATGTGGATTTGACCACCCGTATCGAACAACTTCTCCTGCGCCGACTGAGGCGTGTACGCGCCGTTCGCAGAGTCGAAGGAGAGCGTGATCGTCTTCAGCGCTTCGACCGTGATGTCACCGGCGCTGACGCCGACGAGCGAGCCGGCATCGCCGCCCGTGCCCGCGTCCGCCGTGGTCGTGGCCTTGTCGCACGTGGTGACGACGCAGCCACCCTCGGACGCCGTATCGCACGTCGAAGTGCCGCCGCCGCCGCCGGTCGTGCCGCCGGTCGTCGAGAGGAACGACGCCGACGCGTTGTACTGCACGAACGTGGTACCGACGATGGTTTGGCTGAGCGAGACGGTGCCCGTCTTCGCCGAGCCGCCCGTCGTGCCGCCGTCGTTGTTCGTGTTCGTGCCCGAGTCGTCGCCCGGGTTCGTCCCTCCGTCCGCATTCGGGTCCGGGGTGGTTACTGCAGTCGAAGAGCATGCTGCGGTCGCCGCGCCAAGTGAGGCGAAGCCGAGCATGAGTCCAAAGAGCGCTGATTTCCGCATGACCCTAATTACGAGACTCGGGGGCGGAACATTCATTTTCCGGTGCCGATTGCGCCCGGTGTGCACCCGTGTGCACTCGAAAATCCGCGCAGTTACGTGAGATGCGAGCGCAGGTCGAGCTCGATCCGCGATCGAACGAACGCGACGAGGCTGTCGGCGATCGCGGTGTCGGCGCCGAGCTGCTCGCGGAGTCGTTCACGTACCGCCGTCGCGAGGATCTGGCGCGTCTTCGCGAGATTGCGCGCGGCCGTGGCCCGGCTCACGCGGAGAATGCTCGCGACCTCTTCGAGCGTCGCGCCGTCGAGGTAATGCATCTTCAAGAGGAGACGATCTTCGTCGGGCATCGCCGCGAGCGACTCCTTGAACGCGTTCGACACGACGGCGCCGTATCGCTCCTTCAGCCACTTCATCTCGGGATCGGCTTCGGCGGCGGCGTCGAGCGCGTCTTCGCCTTCGTCTTTTCGTTTCTTGCCCGCGAGCTCGCGACCCTCGCGCACGGCACATACGCGGAGCCACCCGCCGAGCGGGCCACGCGCCGAGTACGTCGCGATGCGCGCCGGCCCCTCTTCGTTGCGCACGAGGAGGCGGAGACGGAGACGCTGCGTCACCTCGTCGGCGAACGCCTCCGAAGAGTCGATGCGCGCGACGAAGTGCTTCACCTGCGAGAGATGCGCGCGTTCGAACGTCGCGATCGCTTCGTCGACCCCCGCGGCACACGCCAGCGCCAGATAGAGGTCGGCGTAGTGGAGTCCTTCTCCACCGCGCGCGGCGACCTCCTGGATGAACAGTGTATCTTGCACCCATCCGGGGGGATACACGGCGTACGCGGCGGTGAGGCCGTTCGTCATACTCCGTTGACGCTAGCGCGATGCAGAGCGTCCGTCTTCCGCGACGCGCGCTTCTCGGCCTCGATTTCGAGGACGCCCGGACGTTTGCGTCGCACGACGTCGACGGCCGCCTTCGCGCGTTCGACCGCGGTCGGCGTGCCGACCGGGAACAGCCACTCGCACATGCCGGCGAACAAGCGCTTCTCCGGCGGATCTTGCGGCCACTTCGGGAATTCTTCGCGGAGCATCTCGTCGATGTCGGTCTGTTTCCGGAATCCGATCGCGAGGAGCGAGCGCGGATCGACGCCGATCGACACGAGGTCCGGCTCGAGCGCCTTCAGGCTCATCACGGCCGACCCGTAGAGGTCGAGGTGGAAGCGTGCGAACTCGATGCGTTCGAGCACGGTCATGTTCGCGATGAGCGAAGGGAGCATCTGGATGCCGAGGCCGACATGACGAGCCTCGTCGCGCTCGTAGTAGGGGAGGAGCTCGGAGAGAACCGGCTCGACCTCGAGCTCTCGCACGCGCTGGAAGATCGTGAGCGCGATCGTCTCGATCGTGAGCTGCATGCCGAGGAGCTTCTTCGCGAGGTTCTTCGTCGAGAGCGTCATCTCGAGAACGCGCTTGCTCCACTTGTCGAGCACGGGCGGCTTCTCACCGAGCGCTTCGAGGTAGTCGTGCATGACGTAGAAGTGGCGCGCCTCGTCGTGTACCTGGCTCGCGGCCGCGAGCTTGCCCTCGAGCGGGACGATCTGATCGGAGAGCTGCGCGCTGATCTTCCACGCCGCGAGCTCGCCCCACATGATCACACTGAAGATGCTCGAGAGCGCCTTCCGTTCGCGCGCTGCGAGCTGTGGGGAGCCGTGCTTCTTGATCAGATCCGCGAGGATCGAACGGCCGTCCCAGATGCGGTCCTGACCGACGTGATAGATGCTCTCCATCCGCTTCGCACGGCGTGCCTCGCGGGCGGCGACCTCGGGGCTCAATGCCGTGATGGGCTCGTCGAACATGTCGAAGGGGAGCTTCTCGCGCATCCCCGAAATGTATCACTCGATCTCGCCGTCCCAAGGCGAGTCGTCGAGGAGACGGAGCGCTTGATTCGATAGAGACGTCGACATCCTGTTCCGAGAGGCGGCGTCGAGCGCGTCGGCGAACGCCGCGGCCGTTTGGAAGCGGTCTTCCGGATTCTTGGCGAGGGCAATCGCCAGCACCTCGTCGACCTGCGGAGGCAGCTTCACGAGGTCCGAAGGCCTCACCGGCATCGCGTTGCTCACGCGGAAGAGAATGTCGACGCTCGTCTCACCCGTGAACGGCGGACTCCCGGTAAGCGTGCGGTATGCAATCACGCCGAGCGCGAACACGTCCGCGGCGGGACCGACGGGAAGCGCGCGCGCCTGCTCGGGTGCCATGTAGGCGGGCGTGCCCACGATCTGTCCGCGCGTGAGCGTGCCCTCGCTCGAGTCGAGCTTGCTCACGCCGAAGTCGAGGATCTTCCAGACCTCGACGTTGCCGTTCCGCGCGCAGAACAGATTCCGAGGCTTCAAATCGCGATGCACGATGCCGGCCGCGTGGGCCGCGTCGAGGCCGGTCGCCACCTGACGGACGAGGCCCACGAACTTCTTGAGGACCATCCTCTTGTTGTCGCGGAGCCAGGTCGCGAGGTCCTCGCCCTTCAAGCGCTCCATCGCGAGATACGGAATGGGCGCGTCGGGCGGCGACGCTTCGACGACGCGCACGACGTTCGGCACGTTCAGCGTGCTCGTGACCTTCGCCTCGCGGAGGAATCGCTCGACGACGTCTCGCTCGGCGAGGAGCTGCGGATGTACGAGCTTCACCGCGACCTCTCGATTCGTCGCGATCTCGACGCCCTCGTACACCTCGCCCATCGCGCCGCGACCGATCACGCCGCCGAGACGGAAGCGGCCGAGCACTTCGCCGGAGAAGCGGCCGACGCCGCCGATGCGCATCGCTTGCGCGAGATCGGCGCGTGCTTCGCGGAGGAGCGCGTCGCGTTGCGCAAGACTGCGAATCACGACGTCGTGCCGTTCGATCGCGTGGAGCGTCGCGGCGCGCACGCTCCTCGCAACGAAGTAGACCGCGACGAAGATGACCTCGATGACGACGAGCATGACGAGGCGATCGATCCTCGGCACGTCTGCCGCCTTCACGAGGCCGCTGTCGGGCAGCCATCCGAACGTCGACGCGAAGACCATCGCCGCGTAGCCGAGCCCGCACGCGATGACGACGGAGAGTGTCGCTCTCGTGCTGTGGCCCGCGCAGTAGAACTGCACGCCGAGAGGGATGACGACGACGGCGGGGGAGAACACGCCGTAGAAGAGGATGGCCGCGAACACGGCGAAGATCGTCGAGAACGCGGCGACGGTCGCACGGCGAACGGTGTAGCCCTCGTCTTCGCGCATCAAGAAGAGCAGCGTTCCGCAGACGACGATGACGAGGAGCGCCATCGCGGTGAGAAGCTTCTTCGCGAACCAATCGCCGCCGACGACGAACAGCGGTGGCACCTGACAGAGCGCCAGGATGATCGACACGCGCAAGAACGATCGCGTGCGATGGATCTCTTCGAGGATGAGCGTCTCGCGCGCGGTGACGAGCGAGACCGATGCGCCGCGCGAATCGTCGCCGTGTCCGCTCGGGCCCGTGGGAGGTGTCGACGGAGCGGCGGGCGGACGATTCGTGGGGATCGGCGGAGGCGCGTTCACCGGCCCGTCGACGCGATCGAGAGTAGTGGGCGCGTCCTCGTCGAATTCCCCCACCACCTCATCCTATCCGGGGAATTGCAAAGGTGCGGCAGCATCGTTTCTTGGCGTTGACCGCGAATGATCGCTACATTTTCTTTGTGCGACGTGTGCTGCCTGCACTGGTGATGGCCTCGTGCATCATCGCGTGTGATCGGCCCTCGCGGCGCCTCGCCGAGGTCACGCCGAGCCCGTCGTCGACCGTGAGTGACGAACCGATCGCATCGCCCACGGTCGAGGAGCGAGATCCGAACGCGCCGCGCTCCGTGGTGCTCGTCACGCTCGACGGCGTGCGCTGGCAGGACGTGTTCGAAGGTGCGGACAAGAAGCTCGCGTGGGGGACGAAGCTCGCGATGGGCGCGGTCATGCCGCGGACGATGGAGATCGTCGGCCAGCGGGGCGTCGCGCTCGGCGGTGGGGACGAGAGCTGCGGAAGTGTCGTCGCGGGCAACAAGACGAATCTCTCGCTTCCGGGCTACCAAGAGATCCTGAGCGGACACGCGACCACGTGTCAGAGCAACGTGTGCAAGCGCACGTCGGGATCGATTCTCGATGCCGCTGCCGCGCAAGGAATCGGCCCCGTCGCGAGCATCGGCTCGTGGGAAGTGCTCGAGCGCGCGGCTACGAAGGGCGATCCGAAGGTCGTCGTCTCCGCGGGGCGCACCGATTCGCCGATCGGCTCCGACTCGATGCTGCCGTTGATCAAGGCGGCCGAGAAGGCGAAGGCGTTTCCGGGCAGCGGTGATTACCGGCCCGACGAGCACACGCAACGCATCGCGCTCGCGTATCTACGAGAGCAACGTCCCGCGTTCCTCCACATCGGTCTCGGCGACGCCGACGAGCACGCCCATCGAGGAGACTACGCGGCATACGTCGGCGCGGTGCGCAGCGCCGACGCTTTCATCGCCGAGCTCGCGAGCACGCTCGACGAGATCGAGCTCGATGCGGCCGTGATCATCACGACGGATCACGGGCGCTCGCGCTGGTTCCGCGATCACGGTCCCATGTTCCCGGAGTCGGGCCGCGCATTCGCGTTGGCCTTCGGCGCTGGCGTGTCGCAAAACGGCACGATTTGCGGGGCGAAAGACGTGACGCTCGCCGACGTCGGCGCGACCGTGCGCGCGCTGCTCGACCTTCCGCGCGAGACCGATCGCGGCGCCGGGGTGCCGATCGAAGAGTTGCTCGCGAAGTGAGCGAAGCGACTAGAGGTCGACGCAGACGAGGCCGCTGTAGCAGCACTTCGTAGCCGCGCAGGGGCAATACTGCGGGCTCGTTCCGCTCAGCTCGAGGACCGCCTCGAGGTAATAGATGCCGCTCGGGTCCGAGCCGCAGTCGCCGCCGCCCGCGCCGCCGCTGCTGCTGCTCGTGGAAGACCCCGCATCGGGAGTTCCGCCGCTGCTGCTGCTGCTCGTGGAGGACCCCGCGTCCGGGGTGCCGCCGCTGCTGCTGCTGCTGCTCGACGACGAGCTGCTGCTGCTCGTGGAAGACGACGAGCTCGGATCCTTCTTCTGCGACGGAGGCAGTGGATTCGTCGGTGACTCGTCCTGCTTCACGGCGGGCTGGCTCGCGCCCACGTCTGCGGTATCCGCCGTGCCGTTCGCGCATGCGAGAACGACCATCGACAACGCCCAACCCGCCCCAACGATACCGAGTGCACTCCGCATTGCGCTTACCGCTATGCCGTGCGCGCGCCCGAGCAGCACGAGGTATGTCCAAGCGAGACGCCGCGGTGACGCGTCGTGCGGCTTACGTGCATACTACCGACATGTAGGTGAGCCAAAGAGCACGCGATTCTTGGGGGTGATCGATTCTGGAATTTTCTGCGTATGCACGTCGAAGCCCGCGGCGGCGAGACGACGCGCGCGCGTGACGTCGATCGCGAGGGGCGCGTCGATCCAACCTTCGAGATCGCCCGCATCGCAGGTCTCGTCATCGTGGCAGCACGGCATGACCGCGACGCGTGCGCGCGCGTGGATGGCGAGATCGAGCACGCGATCGGTGAGCGCGCCGCATGCGTGCGTGGAGATCAGGACGTCGTCCGGTTCGATCGAGAACGCTTCGATCGGCTGCTCGACGTACGTGATGCGATTCGAGAGGCGGGGCCACGCATCGGTGAGGGCGCGGGCCATGATGGGAGCGCTCTTCGGGATGCGCGTGTCGATGGCGATCGCGTTCGGCGACGAGTCGTCGAGCAGCAACATCAGATGCGCAACGAGGCCGTGGCCGCACGCGAGATCGATCACGCGACCGCCGCGAAATCTCCTACGCGCGCGACGCGCGATCTCCCAGGACTCGTAGAGCTCCTTCCGCGGCAAGCACTCGGCGTCGCAGAGCACGCGCGCCACACGATCGAAGAGTGTCTCACCGGTGAAGTGGCGCTTCGTCTCGGGCTTCAGACGCACGCGACTGCCATGTCGAAACACGCGGCCATTCTACGGTCGGAACATGGGTTGCTTGTAAAGAACCCATGAAGCTCCTTCCGATCGCAGCTCTCTTCCTCGTCGCCGCCTGCCACCACGATCAACCCGCGGAAGGCCCCGCCGAGCGCGCGGGCAAGAAGGTCGATCAGACCGCCGACAAGGCCAGCGACGACGCGAAGAAGGCGGGGGACAAGGTCGACGAGAAGACCCAGCAGGTGAAGAAGGACGTGGAGAAGAAGTAAGTCACTTCTCCTCGTCTTTGCCTTCGTCGGGCGGCGCCAAGACGCCTTGCGTGTAGAGCTCCGCGATCAGCTCCGGCGCGAGACCGATCTCGTGATCGCGCTCGAGACGCTCGAGGGTCTGGGCGACGGTGTCCTCGGGCTCGAACAACTCGAGCACCTCGAAGAGATCTTTGTCGACCGCGAACGAATCGTACGGGTTGTACGACGTGACGATGACGGACGTGTCCGTCGCCACCTTGCGGATCATTTTCGGATTCACGATCAAGCGCTCGGGCACGGTGTCGCTCGAGAGGTCCTCGTACGCCTTTACCAGCGTGTTGTGCTTCTCACGTTCGTAGTCGAAGCGTTTGCGGACGCCGTCGAACTCCTCCTTCTTCATCTGGCGCATGTACTCGTAGGTCGCGATGTAGAACGCCTCCTCGCGGCCGACCCACTTCCCCCACCACGTCTTCCAGTCCTTGTCGCTCGGCGGGCGTCCCTCGACGTCGTCGAGCGTGAGATCGGTGCGGCCCCTGTCGCTCTGCTTCAACTCCGGCGCGATCCGGAAGACGAGATAGCTCGAGAAGATCCCTTCGATGGCGCCGAGATACTCCTTCACCGCGCGCCAGAACGCGGTGCCACGTCGGCCTCGCGTGTATTTGCAGAAGTACGTCGAGCACACCGCGTCGCGGTGCTTCCACACCGTGCAGAGCCCCGCCTCGCGATCGAGATACGAGCATACGAACGCCTCCGACTTGCCGAAGTGGCCCGAGAAACGCGCCGCCTCCTGCATCGCCGCGACGCGGCGCGACGGTCCTAGGTAGCGAGGGAGCGCGCCCCAGCGTTCGGCGATCTCCTTCCGGAGCCTCCTCTTGCCCTCGGCGAGCGCCGGATCCGGATCTGCCAGTACCGCTCCGACCAAGTAGTTCGCAAGGTGCGGGCGGAACGTGCAGCACTTCAAATCAGGACGGAAAAAATCCATCTCGACGAGCGCATCACCTCCGCCGCCCTTGTCGCACATCGCGCAGTCGTTGCATGTTGCACGCGTTTCGATCACCGCCGCTCGGTCGAACACGCCTGGCAACAAGTGTCCGTAGATCGGCGAAAAAATGCTCCGAAGCGGCTCGGCCATGTCTGCTCGATCCTAGACCCAAATCAAAAGACGCGACGCAGACGGAAGTCGGGAACCACCACGAGCGTATTCATGTCGATGGGGAACGCCTGGGAGGTTTCGTCATGAACGGCCGCTCTCGATTGCCTCTTGCCATGCTCCTCGCCGCCGCGTGCGCGCCGGGATGCGGCGCGTTTCGAGCCAAGACACCGACCAACGGCGTGGGGGCCGTCGTCCCGCCCGCGCCGCTCGCGAGCAAGCACGCCGGAGCGCAGTCTTCGACCGTCGTCCTCGCGAAGGTGAACGGTCGCCGCGTCGCCTACATCTCCGACGAAGACGCGGCCGCCGTCGTCGCGGTCGACCTCGACGCGCGCACCGAGATCGGCTCGGAGTCGATCGCCTCGATCCCCGGCCCGATGATCATGCTCCCGAACGGAAAGCTCGTCGTCGCGACCCAAGCGTCGTTCGGCGCGCAGGTGTTCGAGCCGCAGTTCGACGGCACGCTCGTTCCGACGACCCAGTCGATCGAAACGGAATCGGAGCCACGCGCGTTTGCGCTCTCTCCCGATCGCAGCACCCTCTACGTCACGAGCGGCTGGGGCCACACGCTCTCGTCGTTCAAGACGAGCGACTTCACGCGCAACTTCGAGATCGACGTCGCTCGCGAGCCGCGCGCAATCTATGCAGCCGACGACGGCAAGCACGTGTTCGTGTCGCACGCGGTGGGCTCGCAAGTCACGGTCGTCGATCTCACGCAGACGAAGGCGAATCGCAACGTCGCGCTGCGCGCGCCCGCGGAGGACGAGAAGACGCAAGCCGAGCAGATGCGTCGCGACGGTCCCGACCCGGAAGAGAGCAAAGCCGAATTCAAGAAGCGCCTCGCCTCGCTCGAGCGCCGCGCGAAGGAAGGCTTTCCGAGCTGCCAGGGGTTCACGCTCGCTGCGTACAAGTCGCAAGTGTTCGCGCCCGAGGTCATGGTCGATCCCGGTCACACGGAGGAAAAGAGCGACGGCTACGGAAGCGGTGGGGCCATGCCCGCCGAGACGGAGAACATCGCCGTGCTGGATGCCAACTCCGGCATTCCGCAGGTGTCGTCGCTCGATCGCAATCTCTTCGGCGCCATCGAGCCCGACGACGATGCTCCGTCCGGCAACAACAACGACGAATGCCTTCTTCCCCGCGCGTCGGTCGTCGACGACACGGCGGGCGCGTTGTTCGTCGCATGTCGCGGCATCGATCGCGTCGTGGCGTACGACGCCGAAGCGAAGACGCCGACGAGCGTGGTCCTCGGTCGTTGGTCCGTGGGCGTGGGTCCGAGCGGTCTCGCGATCGATCCCGAGAAGCACGAGCTCGTCGTGTGGTCGCAGTTCGACCGCACGCTCACGATCTTGCCGATCGGAGACCTGGCCAAGCCCGAGTTCCGCGCGGCCATCGAGATGCAAAAGAAGGCGTTCGCGACGAACGACTACCAACTTCGCCAGAACACGAAGCGCCCGCCATTCCAAGGCAAGGCGGTGCGCCTCGCGATGACGCGGCTCGAGCGTCGGGAGGAGGCGAATCTCCTCGGCCGAACGCTGTTCCATCGCACGGACGATCCGCGCATCTCGTCGGACGGCCGCGCATGCGCGAGCTGCCATCCCGACGGTCGCGACGACGGCATCACGTGGTCGACGCCGGAAGGACCGCGTCGTTCGATCCTTCTCGCAGGACGCGTGGAGATGAGCGGCCCGTATGCGTGGGAGGGCAACTCGAAGACGATTCAGGGCCACCTCGGCAACACGTTCAAGCGTCTCGGCGGCTCGGGCCTCACCGGCTCGGAGCTCGATGCGCTCGTGACGTACGTGAAAAATCTCCCAGGACCGCTCCGTCGTCCCACGATCGATCAAAAGCAGGTCGAGGTCGGACAGAAGGTGTTCGCGTCGGCGCGCACGGGCTGCGCTTCGTGTCACAGCGGCGCGACGCTCACCGACGGCAAGATGCACGACGTGAAGAGTGGCCGAACGTTCAACACGCCGTCACTCCTCAGCATCGGCACGACGGGTCCGTACTTCCACGACGGTCGTTACGGCACGCTCGGCGAGCTGCTCCGCGAATCGGACGGCAAGATGGGCCACACGAAACACCTCACGGGCAGCGAGCTCGAAGCGCTCGAGGCGTACCTGAAGACGCTGTAGTAGGCTCGGGGGCGATGATCGACAACATCGCGGATGCCATTCCGAACAACGCTTCTCTCTCCGACGCCGAGCGCAGCGCAATCCTCGAGATCGGTCTGCTCTGCATCGCGTCCGACGGGCGCGTCGACCCCGACGAGGAGAAGGCGTTCCGCGCGATTGGGGCGAAGCTCGGCGAGAAGAACCTCGATGCGATCATGAGCAAGCTCCACGACAACCTCACGCGCGAGGAAGCCGACGCGCGCGTCCTCGAGCTCGCGAAGGTCTTCGGTTCCGACGCAACGAAGCGCATCGCGTACAAGGTCGCGTATGCGATGAGTCTCGCGGATCTTTCCGCCGCCGACGAAGAGTTCGAGTTCGATCTCCAGCTCGTCGACGCGCTCGGTCTCTCGCAAGACACGGTCGATCAGCTCGCCGAAGAAGTGAACGGCGCGCTCGCGGCCGACGAGGAGTGATCTGAAGCGTTTTCTCCTCCTCCTGCTCGCGGCATGTGGCGGTGCGCCCAAGCCCGCCCTCGTGTCCTCCGCGCCGTTCGAGGTGGAGCCCGTCTTCGACACGCCGCGCGAGTACCGGCGTCACGTCACGATGCAGTGTGGCGTGGGCTCGGGCCTCGTCTACGTGTTCACGACGTCGGGAGATCTGCACGCATTCGATCCGCCCACGCTCACGTTCCGTCGCATCGGGTCGATCTCGTGTCCGGGCATTCCGGGCCGACCGAACTCGATGGCGGTCGATCGCGGAGGTACGGCGTGGGTCAACTATCTCGACGGCCGCACGTTCCTCGTCAGCACGCGCGACGCGACGTGCAAGCCGTCCGGCATTCGTCCGAATCAGCAGGGCTTCGGCAACTTCGGGATGGCGTTCGTGAGCACGGGCGAGGGCCTCTCGCGTGAAGCGCTGTTCGTGTCGAGCGACGGCGACCCGTTCGGCGAATCCTCCGGCGGCGGTCTCGGTCGTTTCGACGGAACGAAGCTCACGCCGATTGCACAGTTCACGGGCCGGCTCCGCGGCATGACCGCGGAGCTCACGGGCACGGGCGACGGGCGACTCTTCGGCTTCTTCCCGACGCGCCCCGCGGCGACGCTCGCGGAGATCGATCCGAAGTCGGCGAAGGTGCTCTCCGAACAACGCCTCGGCGGTATCTCGTTCTTCGGCGCGTGGGCGCACGCGTTCTGGGGCGGGAGCTTCTACTTGTTCTGGGCGCGGCAGGGCGAGGGCTCGCACGTGAGCCGCGTGAGCATGGACGGTCGCGTCGAGCAGCTGATCTCGAACGCGGGCATGCAGATCGTCGGCGCGGGCGTGTCGACGTGCGCGCCTACTTCGACGGAGTGACGCTCTGCGCGGCCGCCTCGAGCGTCCGGCCCGAGCCTGTGAGCGCATCTTTCGCGGCGACGTTTGCATCGCAGAACAACGTCTTGTCCCACGCGTGCGTCGTGTAGAGCACGTGACTACGCGAAGGCACGGGATCGGCGTTCGGACGGCGGATCACGATCGGGTACGCCCCGTGGATCCACGCGTCTTTCCCCGTCGTCTGCACTTCGATCACGCGCAGATCCGGCGGCTGGCGATCGGCGAATCGAGAATCGGGCAAGGGCATGCGCGTCCAATTCCCGTTCGGCGGTTTCGTGTAGAGCTCACGGAATCGTGCGATTGCCCACATCGTGCCGTCCGTCGTGCGCGCCATCGAGACGACAGGTCCGTCGAACGGCAACGCGACGGGGGACCAGTGCGTGCCATCGTAGTGCTGCACGTAGCTCGGACGACGCGTCTCGTCGTACGGCGTGTATGCGTAGAGATACGCGTCGTTCGTCTCGCCGTAGACGAGATCGACGTTCACGATCTCGTCGAACATCGGGGAAGAGGGCATCTCCGTCACGATCCACTCGCCCGTGCTCCGCGCGAGCGCCGCGACCATGACGCCGCTCTTCGCGCGCTCCTTCTCGTCTTCGCATCGCCCCGCCGTGATTACTTCGCCCGTCGGCGAGCGCTCCGTCGCATGCCGTGCGAAGTGGACGTCGTCCCCGAACCGCGCGCACATCGTGCCTTCGACGAACGGCGCGCTCCGGAGTCCACTCAGCACGACGTCGGCGCCGCGCGGCGATTCCGTCCAGCGTCCCGCTTCCCACACGTAGTAACTGCGACGTCGTTCGAAGAGCGCTCCCTTGTTCGCGCGCGCCATGTTCGTGTCGACACGCGCGAGCCACGCTGCGTTCGGCCAGTGACCGCCGACGTCGAGATCGGAGGTCACGTAGCCGCTCTTGTTCGTCGGCAATCCGCTCAGCACGGGCGCCGCGTATTCCACCATGCCCTTGCGCACGAATCCGAACGCCTGCAAAGCGCCGAGGCTCGTGCGCGCTTCGATCAAGCCCGAGCCTTCGAGGCCGTACGTGCCGTACACGAGCGCGAGCTCCGTGCCGGCGTCCCAGACCTTCAGCTTCGGACACGGCCCCTCCACCGCGAGGTGAAGGGGCGACTTCGTCCCGCTACTCGGAGGCGCCTTCGGCCCCGATCCACTGCATCCTACACACAATGCGAAGAGCAGCGCGGACCGCAAGATTCGATCATCGCACGTCGACCGTGACTTGGTAGCTCTCCCCTTTCCCTGCTGCACCCTGTTCCCAGTTGTACGTCGAGAGATAGTAGGTGCCCCCTGTCGGCGTCGTACGGAGGATCCGACGGCCACCCGCTTCGTCCGTGCCGTAGCCGACGTACGAGTACCCGGTGCTCGTCACCTTGTAGAGCGCGATTTGCACGGCGGACGGCGCCGCGGGGAGGAAGATGTCGTACGTCGCGTTCGGGCCGGCCGTGAACGTCAGCGTGTCGCTGTCGTACGCCGAGGACAGCGTGCCCGCGTTCGTCTCGCACG
>JAOTRH010058501.1:0-16082 GCA_034768845.1 Heliamphora exappendiculata
ATGATATTATTTTTGTCTTTCAAGACTTAAATATATCGGGGTTCTGCCGGTACGAGTTCTCGGAGGATCGTAGCCCATACTACGTTTGAGGATCGCGTAAGGGAATATAGTAGAAGATCTAACTGGAGCATCAACTCATAATCAAGTCGTAGGTAAAGATTAGATCGACAAGAGGTATTCATCTAAATTAACTCTGGTTGCACGGGTTTTATTTTGATCGTTCTTCGTCAAAAGTTTTTTCTGGAGCCCGTTTCGACGTTTGCCCGTTCAGTTAATTTTTACCGAAAATCGTTTACAAAAACAATGATCTTGACAGTATTGCTTCCAACACCTACTCTCCTACTTGGTAATCCATATGACACGCTCGGTAACTATGAAAAACTGTTGTGATAGCAACTTCATCCTCGTCAAAGCCTGGTGGCAGTGCCTCAATTGGATTATAGATGATGGTGATTTTGCCTTCATCATCATCTTTAAAAAGGAAAGGAAAGAAAAGGTTGCAAAACTATTGGATAAGGTTGGTTCTTTACAGAAGGTGAAGGCATGTCGCACATTATGTTCATTATCGTAGTTAAGTTTTTTCATTCTTAGGCAATGATGGCAGAATCTGAATTCTAACATTTGATGAAAAGGTTAACATGAGTATCGATGCGTGTGGACGTACCTCATTCGGTTGTGTAATAAGTCGAACATCTTAAGCTTGACGTTGTCTCTTGTCTTCTATTTTCCTACTGGCGGTGTAACTCCTTGCCCTTTAGTTCCTCATATGGGTGGGTCAGCTATGAGGTAGTCTAGAGATGTCACTCCCCAAAATCCAGGGTCTAGTGAAAAGTCCACCAAACAACCTGTTATGTAAAAATAGGTTTTGTACTTGTAAACCAACCAACCAAATACAGCTTTCAAAATTTAAAAGAGTACCCAAGGTTTATCTCTCATAAACAGTAAACATTTAGCGCCATACATACATAAGGATGTCGTCTCAAGGCGTACAAAACACGCCTCTAGAAACAGGCATAAAAAAAGAAAAAACTAAATAAAGTCTTCCGCCACCACGGGCGCCTCTAGATTAACTCCTCATGATCAGCAACATCAACACCTGAGAAAGGTTTAACAAAGTCTCACACTGTGAGCCGAAACCCAATAGAAATAGACTATGATGTAGTAAAGCAAGATATGTAATCACATACATAAAGTTGAATCAAAATGGGTTTTACTTCATAACACCCCAAATTTGACCAACACGCACACACGCACGCACACACAGTTGTTATCATCACATCGACATGATTCTACCAACTCGTGGTTAAAACATAGGATCCGATGCCAAACGGGCGTATAGAACATGTCACATTACTACCACCTGGCCACACGAGGCTCGTGAAGTAATTAGATGCTCTATACCCCAACACGACCTGCTTCCTTTCCCGGTTCACTAGCCAACAGACAGAGAAAGCCAATCAATGCAGCTTTTCAGCCTTTCACCGTGGAGCAATTGGTGCCCAAACTTGCTCAATCCATAGATTTAAAATTAATCCTTTTTTATTGTCACACCAAAACACATACGCGCGAGTCCAACCCAAAAATGTTCCTCTCGCCAAACCCATAGCGTCGTCACATGTAATAAACCAAGAAAAGCACAAAACATGCTTTTTACCTGAATAAACACGGTTTAAACATAACATATGATATGTAAGCATTTTCAACTAGTAAAAAAGCATACAACTGCACGTAGCACCCTTTAAACCCAAACTTTGTTGAAATGAGAATTCGTCCGGATGGATGCGAAGCCTACTGCGTGGATTGCAAGGATCCACTAATAGATTGTCGAAAACTAAGCCTAGGCCACCCAAAAGTCTAGAGAGAAGGTGGAGGAAATGAAACTTAGCTAAGAAGAAAGGTTTTTAAATTATCTAACATAAGCTTCATATTTATAGTTTCAGCCCCGTATAGGAACTTAGTCCACTGAACCTACCAAGTCAGTTGACTGAAAGGCTACTAGAAAGCCCAAAAATACCCCACTGCCACAAGTCAGTCGACTAACCGGCTAACCTCACTCGATTGAACCACCACCGCCTCAACTTATTCGACTGAAGTCAGCCCTTCAGTTGACTGAATGGCCACTGCCCAGCAACACATGGAAAGTTTTCCAAGAAAACTTCAAAACCTACCAAACGCCACTAAAAACGTCTAAAGACAAAACAACCTATCATGTGTTCGACGAAAAAAATGGTAAAACACATATAACATGCTATTCTACAACATTGAAGCATAACCAATCATCGATTATGTACATATAACGAAAAAGAACACGTTGAATATATATGTATATATATATATATATATATATCACAAAAAATGAAATCGGGTCTCACAACTCTCCCCCCTTAAGGAACTTTGCCCCTGAAATTCACTACAAGGTCACGAAGCAAACAACTCCGGATATCTAGCATGCACCCCTAACTCAAGCTCCCACGTCGCTTCCTCAACCCCATGATGAAGCCATAGGACCATGACATAAACAATGGTCCTCCCTCTCAGACCTTTTTTGGGTTTTCGGGTTAAACTTAGGATTTTCGAGTCGAATTAGGGTTTTGACCTCTTTCGTGCTCTATGCCCTCGTGGACTATCTGTCACTAATACTAGGGTCCGAGCAGGGTCGTTACAATCTACCCCCCTAAAAAAAATTTCATTCCCAAAATTTTATATCGTACCTCAATTTGTGAACAACTTGGGATGACTTGCCCCCATTGCTTCCTCTCGTTCCCAGGTTGACTCTTCTATTATGTTGTGACTCGAAAGAACTCGAACGAGTGAGATGGTCTTTCCTCTAAGAATCTTATTACCTTGATCGATTATCCTTACGGGTTGTTCTTCGAATGTAATGTCCTCGTCAACATAGAGCTCCTTCCAATCCAATATATGGGAAAAATTAGGTTCGTACTTTCTCAGCATCGACACAAGAAAAACGTTATGAACACTGGCAAGCTATGGTGCTAGAGCTAAACGATATGCTACTTCTCCAACATTAGCCCAAATCTCAAATGGTCTAATGTACCTTGGAGCTAGCTTTCCTTTCTGGCTGAAACGTATAACTCCTCGTCGTGGTAGGATCTTCAGGAATACATGGTCTCCTACTTTAAATCGTAGCGGTCTTCGTCGCTGATTGACGTAGCTCTTTTATCTGCTTTGAGCGGTAGCTAATCATTTTTGAATCAATCGGATCTTCTCGGTAGTCTATTGTACAAGATCAGGTCCAAAAAATGCGTTCTCTCTGGCTTCAGTCCAACAAATTGGCGAACGATATGGTCTTCTGTACAGAGCTTCATATGGTGGCATGCTAATACTAGACTGATAACGGTTGTTGTAAGCGAACTCGACCAATGATAGGTGCTTTTCCCAATGTCCCTTGAAATCCATGATGCAAGCTCGAAGCATGTCTTCTAGCATTTGAATTGTGCGTTCAGATTATCCATCAGTTTGTGGGTGAAAAGTCGTGCTGAAATAAAGCTCCGTTCCTAAAGCAGCTTGTAAGCATTGCCAAAATTGCGAGGTGAAACGTGGGTCTCGATCTGATACGATAGATAATAAAATTTTGTGAAGATGAACGTTTCCCAAATGTATTTCTGACTCAGGGTTTCCAATTTTTCGAACGTCTGAACTGGTAGGAAATGTGCAGACTTTGTGATACGATCCACAATTACGCAGATAGAGTCGTGTCCTGCTGGTGACCTTGGTAGTCCAAAGACAAAGTCCATAGTGATGTGGTCCCATTTCCATTGAGGTATCTCCAGGGGTTAAAGGGTTCCTCCCGGTCTTTGGTGCTCGACCTTCACTTGCTGACATGTAAGGAATTTGGCAATGAAGCTTGCTACATCCTTTTTCATGCCATTCCACCAATAGTGCCTCTTCAAATCTTTATACATCTTTGTTCCTTTGGGGTGGACAACAAATCTTTATACAACAAAGAGTGATTGATGTCTGTCATTAGATCCTCGACATTCGATACGAAAATCCTTTCTAGGTACGTCAGCTGCCCGCATTTTTTGATTACCCAACCTAGACATACTTTTGGGCATCCACGATTAGACAAAATAGTTCCCATCTCCCGATTCTGACGGTTGGAGTCGACACTCGTTGAGCGTTCTTACCATGTTCAATTCCCTTACTGCTATACCAGCCAACGTACTCTTTGTCTTCCGACGAAGGGCGCCAGCCACCACATTCTCTTTACCTAGGTGATAGTCTAAAGTGAACTGATAGTCCTCCAAATATTCCATCCACCGGCATTGTCTCATGTTGAGGTCCTTCTAGTTGAACAGGTACTTCAAACTTTTGTGGTCAGAGAATAGCTTAAACTTCTCGCCGTAAAGATAGTGCCTCCATAACTTTAGTGCGAATACCACGGCTGCAAGCTCTAAGTCGTGGGTGGGATAGTTCTACTTGTGAGCTTTCAACTGTCTTTACCCATAGGCTACTACCTTACTATTTTGCATTAGCACGCATCTCGAGCCTTCCTTAGACGCATCGCAATACGCTGTATATCCAACCTCTCGTTCAGGTATGATCAGGATAGGAGTCCTAGTCAACCTTTTCTTAAGCTCCTAAAAAGTCGTCTCGCACTTATCGTTCCATTCAAACTTCACTCCCTTATGTGCCAATCTTTCATTGGTCGCGCTAGTTTAAACAAATCTTAGATAAACCTTTGATAATATCCAGCTAATCCTAGGAAACTATAAATTTTGAAGACGTTCTTGAGTGGCTTCCACTCTAAAACAGCTTCCACTTTGGCTGGATCCACAGCTATCCCTTAGAAACTACATATCCTAGAAAAACCACTACAAACTTGTCGAGGTAAGGCTGAAAAAGTTTATTTATCAAACTCATGAAAACTCATGGGGCATTCGTCAATCCAAAAGGCACCACCACAAACTCTTAGTGTCCATATCGTGTTCTAAAGGCTATCTTTGGGATATCTTCCTCCTTAACTCGGAGTTGGTGATGGCCTGAGTGTAGAACGATCTTTGAGAAGAAGATTGACCCTCAAAGCTGATAGAAGAGATCGTCTAGGCAGGGTAAAGGGTATCAATTCTTGTTCGTAACTTTGTTCAATTGATAGTAGTCGATGCAAAGGCGTAAGGTTCCATCCTTCTTCTTGGAAAATAACGCTGGTGATCCCCGCAGCATTGTAATTGGGTGGATAAAATCCTTAATGAGCAATTCTTGAAGTGGTTTTCTAACTCTCTTAGCTCGGCGGGAGCCATTCGATGTGCTGCCATTGAAATCAGTGCAGTTCCAGGTTGAAGCTTTATCAAAAACTTGATCTCACGGTGTAGGGGTAATCCAGCTAGTTCTTCTGGGAATACATCTTCATACTCACACACGACTCGTGGTAACTCGGGGGCTCATGAGACGTTTATACTAGCAAGAAGGCATGTTAATCTTCCTATAAAGTTAGTCGATTCTCACCTCTTCGCACAACTCGGGGTTAAGGTTTCGCGTCGTTCTCCTTGAATTCGCACAGTAGTGTCATCCTCTGCTTGTGCCTATATTTTCTTCTGTCGGTAATCCATGATGGCGCGATGTCCAGAGAGCCAATTCATTCCAAGAATCACGTCGTACCCGTTAAAGTTCATTACTCGTAAGTCGCATGTCATAAGGGTATTAGTTACTCGCAACGTGCACGCTCTACAAACAGAGGCTACCTATGCTAAACTTCCTAAGGGTGTGATAACACTTAGGGTTTGGTCTAAGGCCCCAGGTTCCAAGAACAAAGATTTCATGCAAGCTAAAGATATAAAGGAATGGGATGCTCCAGAATCAAATAGCACTTCCACTAAGGTATTAAATAATACGAGCATACCTTGTATGACCTGAGTGTCTTCCTCCTACTCTTCTTCTTGCAGGGAAAAAATGCATCCTCCTATAGGCCGATTCCCATTGTTGTTCCTGGTGTTCCCGTTCCTTATTCCATTGCTTGAACCTCCTTGGGGTCTCTGATTTCTATTAATCGGCGGCCTTCCCCTTCCATTTTGCAAGTTATCTATTGGCATAGCAACTTAAACAGGTTGTGGGTATCTTGGTAGTTAATTCTGGGGTTGCCTCCATTGTTGAGGTTGGTTGTTCTGATTTCTTTGTTTCAGTCGCGGGCAGTCCGTCTTCTTATGTCCTAGTTGTTAACATTCATAATATATTACAGATGTCTTAGAGGTACCCCTTGATTGCCCGGGTCTATTCTCCTAGTGATATGGCTTCTTAGGGACAACACGCTGTTGCTCCTCACAGGCCCTCCAGAGTTGGTACTTCCCTTCCTTTGGTTCCAAATCTTCCTTAATCGGCCAGATCGGTTTCAATGAGCAAAGCTGCCTAAACTACTTGAATGTATGTGGGGGAGTTGCAAGCAAATCACCCTCGCTCGAGCAGATGGATCAAGGCCCTATTCAATCTTTCGTGCCTTAGACTCCTCATCTGGTACTAGGGTTACGGCAAAATGACTTAATTCTTCAAGTGATTCACGTACTGCATTACTGTCATTGAGCCTTGTTTATGATCCAGGAACTCACAAACTTATCCTCGATGAAAGGGGGCTGTGAAATAGTTTTCTAAGAACAAGCCCTCAAATTGGTCCCAAGCTAAAGCTACTACATCCTGTGTGTTGTTGACTAAGGACCACAAATGATCCACTTCTCCTTCTAGTAGGTGTTCCGCCAAGGCTATGCGGTCTGGTTCATTCTAGACTCCCATAGAATTAAATAACTTCTTAACCATCCTCAGCTATTCTTCTGCTTTCCTTAGTTCTGCTCCTCCTCTGGACGTCGGGGCTCGCTGTCTACCCATCTCAAATAAGAACCATGCTCGGTCACATACTATGGAATGGTTGATGCTAGCGGCTAGTTTTCGCAACACTTGGGCTAACCCTGGTACTTCGTTGTCTATAGGTCTGTTAGCTTGTCAATGGTTTGGTCATCTACTAGCCATCCTAAAAATAAAAGAGTGTTATGGCTTTGTGGATTATTTCAGTTCTTGATTATTTCTGGTGTTTTGGGATCTTATGGAGTTAATACAAGGTTGCAAAATTACAAATAGAGATTTAACTGCAACATTTTCATTTCATTCCAACTCATAACCAGTACAAGATTTTCAAGCAGTTCACAAAATATGCATACAACACTTAAACAAAAGAGAAATACAATGCCTACACACTAAGGCCTAAGCAAAGAGATGCGGGTAAAATGTCGGACAATCGCATCGTGTTTCCATGTTACGTTGTATATGTTATAGCTACGCCATAGCACCTCGATATGCCAAGCCTTGGTTGGTCCCATCCGCATCTTGTTTCTTATTGCCATTGGAACCTCTTGTTATACCTCCGAGTTTTCAAAGTCGATGGCCAGGTCAAGTGGATCGATGATTCCCCTTTTGTCCTTTTGTCTTTGGCGCTACATCCACTTCACAGTCAGCATGTCTCCCAATCGAGCCTTAAACCCTAGGGGAAAATCTAAACAGTAAAGCATCCTGTTATACTTCTCAAGCACTCGTACAGGCCCTATGAAACGAGGAAAAGTCTCCAGTTTTTTCCACATGCACATCTTACTAGGGCAGATTTTGGCAGACACCGTTTCTCCCACGCAATACCCTCGGTTGTCTTGGCGACCAAAGTATATAGCAGCATCAACAGCCTCATCCTCATCAGACTCAGGTGTAGGTGCTTCAAGCTTGTCATATTGGAAAGCAATTGCTCCATCTTCTTCGTCCTCGTCCTCAACCTTGTCTTTACTGTCCGCATTGTAATTAGATTCATCCTCACCTTCCCCGGCTTCCTCGGCCTCTCCTTCTTCATTATCCTGCCACCCTTCTGGGAAAAGCTATGCTAAGGGGACAGCATCAATAGGTTCTGGTTCCTCCACGGGTATTTCTTCCAGGTCTTCCTCTGGATCAGAATCCTCTGGGTCTTGTGCCTGCCATGGTTCTCTTGCCAGCTCGACGTTAGATGCCATCCTAAGATGAGAGACGATCATGAAGGGAAACTTAAGGTTTGAATTTTATATTTTTAGAATTATAAGTAGTAAGTTAATAATATAAACATTCTATAGAGATTCTATGCTACGGAACTCGTGGTCTCCTGTAATCCAAGGCCTGAAGGTTCACTAAACCTAGGCTTTAATACCAACTGTGACGCCCCGTCCCTCGGGCATGTCGAGACATGTATAAATACAAATAAAGCAATATTCTATCCATTCATTCATATTTATATACGTTAGTTATTACATCATAAAGGAGTTCTAAACTGATTAAAAGTAAATAGCTATTATAGTTTTATCAAGAAATTTCAAAAATTACACTAAACACGAGAAAACTAAATAAAAGAACAAAAGTAGAGGTCTCGAATCCTCATAATGCATCAGCGGGATTTACGTTCTCTTGGAACTCACCCTGTTCTTCCAACTCTTCTTGTCCCTATGGGATGACTTCCTCTAAGAACTCCTCCTCACCTGTGGCACGAATGTCATGAGCCAAAACCTAGAAGCAAAATACTCTAACCTTTTAACTAATCTCACGGCGCAAAATTTACCACAACGCATATCATATAACACTCAGTACAATTTATAGTTAAGGAGGCAAACAAATTTATGACAAGATAGCAAATAAGTCAATAAAGATGCGTATATTAGATCCCGTGTATATAATACAGATGCCCAACTCGACATACACCCAAATTATAATAGGAATTCCACACCGGGAATCACCAGAGTAGACTTTTACGGGTATTTGATCACCAAATCAATCATCGGGCTTCATGCCACAGCTGTTTTGCTTAATGGCAACGGCATGGGATCCGCGCCATACTCCAGGCCAACAAAATTCAATAATCATGCCATCCTTCAGGCCAAAAAATTTAATAATCAATCAATCAGTCATATCAGACATATAATAAGCGGTTTATCCCATCTTAAGATTCGTGGTGCCTCCATCGGTGTCAACCCAAAGTCTAAGCCATCAAAATCAAAATGCTAGCGACGAACCCATGGTGCCCAATAATATTCATGATAAACCATTTCAAACACTGAGGACACGCCCAAGGTTTATAAACCAAATTTTGTAATACCTGAGACACGCCCAGGGTGTACAAGGGGAATATGGATCTCAAATACCGGAGACACGCCCTAGGCTTAGAACCAAGAAAGAAAATCCAACATAGCCCATCCCTATAATAATTTACACAGATGGACTCCAATATGCCAGAATGCAAGTGACAATGTCAATGATGTATAATATGGATCTCAAATACATTCATCTATAGCATGGCATCAACTAGCATGGGAAGATTTAATGTACAACGCGCAAGTTCAATTCTCAAGATACAATTTAAACTTGATGGAATGAGTTTTAATCATCATACATTCGCTTAAAACACTACTCAACTAATTCAAATCCATCATCGTACAAAACTCTGGTCTCATAGCAAAGGATACTCAAATCACACTTAACATTTTTTAAGGCCAAAATCGAGTATTAAATTAAAAGGGTCGATAGGATTTTGGGATATCTAAACTTGGAATAAAGTTATGATTTCTAAACACCATTTAGATAAAAGTATTTTTTACAACTTTTATGTTTAACACCAACGCCAAACCTAAGGCAAAAGGGTGAATAAAGCATTCTAAGAAAAAACGGTTCAGCACTTTTCTCAAAATTTTATCAAAAATACGTCTCTGTTGGTGTCAATTTTTCGGTATCCGATCATGTCCAACTGAGCCCATTTTTGGATATGTTCTAGTTTAGTATGTTCCCTACAAGTTTCATTTTTAGTACCAAGGGTATTTATGTGTAACAAGGTAGAGTGTCAGGCTATTTTATAAAATAGGTTCTGTCAGCGGCCGAAACTCAACAGAGCCAATTTTGGAAAGAGAGTTTGAAACGGTTTAGAGAGACCATCCCGTGGCTTTTAGGTCTGATATTTGGACACCAATTAGTTCCATATGTTAGCTACAATGTTCATGTAGAACACATTTGGAATAGGTCACTAAAACTAGATGTTTTGGGCTACACAAAAACATGTGACATAAGTGTCATTTGAGGGCTGAAACATAGTAGAGAGTTTCAAAGGGGTATTTACATATCAAACCTCCATATTTTGTTCTCATTTTTTATAGGTAGTTAGATATACATGTTATCTACAACGTTTATATTTTTTTCAAAATTCGAATCTCATTTTAAACTAGGGATTTTAGGTCAGTAGTGTTGACTGGTCAAAAAATGACACATTTTGGTAAAGTTTCAATATCTCGAGTTCTACTTACTTAAATGAGTTCAAACCAACTTTGAATGAAAGCTAACCCAAAACTATAAATCTTGATATAAATAACATGCTTAGATAAAGTTTCTATGTTGAGTTATGGCATTCCAAAGTTCAGGCAGAAACATCAAAGTTCGCAAAAATCAGGTCCCTTTATGTTCAAGGCTCCTACTTATGATATGTCAAGTTTTTGTTCCATTTCTTTACATGCTTGTGTTTTAGACATGAATATCAAGGTTCCAGAATACTTATAAGTCATCAAACGCAAAAATAACAACACACAACAACATCGCATATCATCCATAAACACAACAGCCCCTAATTCTCAACTACGACGCCTTTTCGGTTTGTTTTCGATTCTTGATTCTTAAAGTGTTTAAAGAGATGAGTTGAGGAATATTTTGAAAGATATTGGACATAAGATTTAGAGGTTTTACTTATTTTTTTGAAAGATCAAATGAGGATGGATGATAGATTAGGACTTAGCTTTAGGAAAACTTCTTCGATTCCTTCTTTTTCCTTCCTTTTCTCCCTCAAACTTATATGAACACTGAACAACAATGGAGATCTGGTTTCTCCCCTCTCTTGGAAAAAAATATCAAGTTAGGAAGAGGGTGTTTGGCTTGGTTTATATAGGAAATGGTTAGGGAACATGGAGGGGACAAAAGTGTACCTTAAAGACTTTTTTTCTTTCTTTTTAATTAATGAGATATTAGGTGACTAGACTTTGTGCAATATTTGAGGCTTATACATGATATATAGGGATGAGAAATACATCTAAGGTCAGTTTGGGGGACAAAAATCTGATCCCCCATCAATCAAGGGGCTTTTCCTTAGTTTGCGTGACTTTTTGTTCAAGAAAATGCTTTAAAAGTTAATTTGATGTATCTTTTTTGTGCATTTTCCTACTGAAATCTATTATTTTAGTATGTTTATGATAGATTTAATATTATCGTGAATTAACATAGCTTCCATAGTAATTGATTCAATAGATGTAGTCTTTTAATTCAAATTATGCTATTTTGATAATATATGATTTTTTGACTTATTTATTGTGTATGAACTTCAAAGATCATTTGTTTGCCTTTGTTAACCTATAATACCATAATATTATGTATATTACTTGTTCAATAAGTGTTGGATCATCATAATGCTTGATTTAATACATTTCTCATCTTTTTAAGCTAAAAAGAAGTAAAAATCTACTTTTTGGCACAACTTCCAATGTGGCCGGCCACTAAGGGCTATTTTGGTCATTTTTGATGTTATTTTGTCTTCTGCTACTTAATTGTACTTAAATCCTTAGTTTATGGTGTCTATGTGTCAAAATTTACATTTTAAAGACTTTTTGTTGTATTATGAGCAAAACAATCTTTTTACCCTACTTATGTGGATTTTTTTATTTCTAATTTATTATTTCATGATAATTACTTAATTTAGAATGTTGGGAGACTCTCCGAGTCTTAAGATTTTGTCACCTGAGTTTTAGACCTTTTTAAGGTTTCCAAGTCGAATTAGGGTTTTGAACCTCTTCTGTGCTCTATAGCCTCGTGGACTATCTGTCACTAATACTAGGGCCCGAGTAGGGTCGTTACACTAGTATTAATGTTGTTCAAGAGATGCTTGCTACGATGAGAGCGATGGCCGAGGTGACTAAGGCTAGAGTAAGGGCTCCCGAGCCAAGGGCCTCTGTGGCAATGAGAGAATTCCAGTTGATGGATCCTCCAAGCCGAACCCTAAAGTTGCCACTCAGTGGTTGGAAGTAACCACGATGATCTTAAACACTCTAGAGATTGGAGAGGAGGAGTTGCGTGTTAGGTTGGCGGCATTCTAACTTTGGGAGGATGCGAGAGTGTGGTAGAAGTTTGCTAAGACCACTGTGGATGACACGTGAACTGCTTTTACTACGGTCTTTTTGGAAAAGTATGTTTTTGGTTTGTCAAGAAAAATGTATTAGGAGGAGTTTCTCTCTCTTATCCAAGGGAATTTTACCTTGGTCTAGTATGAGGCCAAGTTCTCGAATCTGTCGCAGTTTACACCTAAGATGGTGTCAACGAAGGAGTTACGCACCAAGAGATTTGAAAGGGGTCTTCGACCTTCGATTAAAGATAGGATTGTAGCATTGGGCTTTCAGGTCTACACCGAGATCATGGAAGCCGCTATTTGAGTAGAGAATAAAATGGCAGAGAGCCATAAGATTAGGGAGAGAAAGTCTCATCAGGGGGCTTTCGGTGCTCAGTCTGAAGGGCACCAGGTGAAGAGGTAAAAATCGAGGGGATTAGGTTCTTATCCCACGGGATCTCAGCTTTTGCTATGGTCGGCACCCGCACCATCTATGGGTTCATCAGGGCATTTTGAACGTCGGGAGATGATATGCTGCACATGTAAACAACTAGGACACCGTGCTGGGAACTGTACACAGGGAGGACAATAGCAGTACCAGAGTCAGACTTAGGGGAGGACCCCATTTTCATGTTTCCAGTGTGGCAAGGTGGGTCACTTACGACGAGATTATCCTCAGAAAGGGAGTGTTTAGGGTGCTACTAGAGCACATCGGGTACAGGCATTATAGGGCCAATAGAGATACGACCAACCTCAACAACATTCAGGGGTATAGTCAGTGAGGATAGTATGAGGTGCTACCTCAACTCAGTCAGTGAGGCAGTCGGGAGCCAGGGGCAGTAGTGGACAGAACTAGGGGAACCAATGATGGGTGTATGCTCTTGTGGAGCCCAGTACGTCTGTGGCACATGTCGTACTGGAAACTACAGCCAGTCCTTCGATTATATGAGGTACATTCTTAGTGTACCATTCTTGGGCTAGTGGTGTCGTTGACATCAAAGCATCGCATTCTTTCATCTCATCCGCATTCGCATTCGCATTGGGGTTAGAGATAGATGTGTTGGGTAGTGCCTTATGTGTAGAGACGCCGATAGGTGAGACTACCATGTTGAGACGTGTCTAAAGAGCTTGTGATATGGAGATTATCGACCACCGCTTGGTATTTGATTTTATCGTGCTCGATATGATCTCATTCGATATTTTCCTAGGAATAGATTAGTTAACCACCTTTTGCACCTTCATTGATTGCAACTGGCGATGAGTGTTTGTTTGCACACCAGAAGGAGATTCTTTTTATTTTATGGGCGACCGGGACAACGGTTTAGCACCTAGATCCCTTAGATTGCGGAGCCGTGATAGCCTTAGCCTCATTTTCTCTGCCTTGTTGATGAGTGAGATTGATTTTACTCAGGGAGAGATTCCTCCTATTGTTTGTGAGTTTACAGACATGTTTTTGAGTGATTTGTTTGATCTTTTTCCACGGCAAAAATTCAAGTTTTCCATAGACCTCATTCCAGCGACTGCCCCCATTTTTATGCCTTCATACCAATTTACACCGACTGAGTTGATAGAGTTGAAGGTGCAGGTCCAGGAGTTGTTGGACAAGGGGTTCATCCACCCTAGTGTGTCTCCTTGGGGAGCACCGGCATTGTTTGCAAAGAAGAATGATGGGTCATTGCGTCTTTGCATAGATTATCGTAAGTTAAACCACATAACCATTAAAAACAAGTATCTTATGCCTCGTATCGACGATCTATTTGACCAACTAAAGGGTTCGTATTGTTTCTCGAAGATCAACTTGAGATCGAGTTATCACCAATTACGAGTCAAGGAGGAAGACATTTCGAAAATGGCCTTTCATGCCCGTTACAGACATTTTGAGTTTCTAGTCATTCCTTTTGGACTGACTAACGCGTCGGCGACGTTCATAGACCTTATGAACCATATCTTCCACCCTTACCTTGATCGATTCGTGGTGGTGTTCATGGACGAAATCTTGATTTACTCATCCTCGAAAGAAGAGCACGAGGAGCATCTTCGAATTGCCTTACAGTTATTGAGAGAACATCGATTATATGCTAAGTACAACAAGTGTGAATTTTGGTTGCCAGAGGTGAAGTTATTGGGACATGTAGTTTCGGGAGATGAGGTGGCAGTGGATTCATCCCAGTTCGAAGCTGTGATGAAATGGGAAACACCAAAAAATGTGTTTGAGATTCAGAGCCTCTTGGGTTTAGCAGGTTACTACTATCGGTTTATGAAAGACTTCTCTAGGCTTGCAGCGCCTATGACACGTCTTCTACAGAAGGGAATCAAGTTCGTGTAGAATGACAGTTGTGAGCTCACCTTTTAGACATTGAAGACGAGGTTGACCAGTGCTCCCCTTCTGATCGTTCCAGATAGAGGACTCGGCTATGCCATTTATTGTGATTTGTCACACAAGAGGTTGGGTTGTGTATTAATGCAACTAGGTAAGGTGGTGGCCTATGGATCAAGGTAGTTGAAGGTTCATGAGAAGAACTACCCTACACATGATTTGGAGCTTGCAGCATTGGTCTTTGCTCTAAAAACCTAGAGACACTACCTGTTTGGAGAACGCTTCGAAGTGTTCTTGGATCATAAGAGTTTGAAGTACTTTTTTTCGTAGAAGGATCTGAATTTGCGTTAGAGAAGATGGATGGAGTTCTTGGCAGATTATGATTTCGATCTACAGTATCATCCGGGCAAGGCCAATGTGGTAGCCGACGCCGTTAGTTGGAAGTCTTTGAGCACATTAGCACGCGTGGCCATTAGGGAGTGGAGTATGCTCGGGGAGGTCAGGGAGTATGACCTTTGATTAGAAATGTCCAGTGAGTATGTTACCTTGTTCATGGTAGTTTCTCAGCCTACCCTTGTTCACCGCATTGTTGAGGCACAACAGTTGGATGCAGAAAGTTTGATGTTTTGGGAGTGAGTATTGAGCGGCGAGGATGCTAAGGAGTAAGTTATCCACTCTGATCAGAGTTTGAGGTTTGCAGGGAGAATTTTTGTGCCTAAAGTGTGTAGCGGAGACGTGCTTCGTGAGTTTCATCACTCATGCCCAGCAGTGCATCCGAGTGGCACCAAAATGTATCATGACATGCGTAGGTAGTTTTGGTGGAGGGGTATAAAGAAAGACATTGGACTTTTCGTCTCACGTTGTCTCAGTTGTCAACAAGTGAAGGTCGAGCATCAGAAACGAGTAGACCAATTGCAACCATTGCCAGTGTCAGAATGAAAATGGGAGAACATCACCATGGATTTTGTTTCAAGCCTTCTAAGGTCGCCAAGAGGGCATGATGCCATGTGGGTTGTGGTGGACAATTGACCAAGTCAACACATTTTCTGCCAATTCGCATGATGGATTCAGTCAATAAGCTTAGTAAGCTTTATGTAAGTGAGATTGTTAGACTCCACGTAGTGCCGATTTTCATCGTCTTTAACCGAGATCCTCATTTCACGTCACATTTTTTGCAGAGTTTACAATCAGCTTTGGGGATGAGTCTCCTTCTTAGTATTACTTTTCACCCCCAGACAGATGGTCAGTCATAGTGTACCATTCAGATACATGAGGATATGTTACGAACGTGTGTTTTAGACTTTCGGGGGTTATGGGAGGATCATTTGCCATTGGTGGAGTTTGCCTACAGCAACAGTTATCAGTTGAGCATTGAGATGGAGCCTTATAAGGCATTGTATGGTAGACCCTGCAGGTCACCCATTTGTTGGACTGACGTTGGTGAGACAGCCGTGTTAGGGCCCGCGCTTGTGCGCGAGACCACAAAAAAGATCATCGCGATCCGTAAATGTTTTGTAACTACTCAAAATTGTCAGAATAGTTACACGGATAAGAGGAGGAGACCATTAGCTTTTGAGGTGGGAGACCACGTGTTCTTGAAGGTCTCGCCACGGAAGGGTTTAATGAGAT
>JAOTRH010058521.1:0-18798 GCA_034768845.1 Heliamphora exappendiculata
ACTTATATAAATATGAGGAATACTTCTACACAAGCACTTCTTCTTTATTTATTTATATGTACATGAAAGATACAAAAGAGAAGGAGTTGGATTCTAATTAAGGTTCTATAAGAAGATGCTAATTAAGCCACACTTATAGCCTTGTTGAATTAATTTGCAGGTGATAAAAAATGGATAAGAGTTAAATGTCGATCAAAAATAGAATAACAAGTACCAAATATAAAGGAGTGAAATCGTTTATTGAATTTGCAATGAAAAATGTAGGACCAGGGGATGAGATTCGATGTCCTTGTGTCGACTGTTTGAATTCAAAAAAATGTAATAGTAAAGTTGTCGGCATTCATCTAATCCGAAGAGGAATCTCGCTTTGTTACAAGTCTTGGTTGTACCATGGGGAACTTGTTGCCTTGAATCAACCTCAAGTATCGAATGAGGATAACCACAGTGGCGAAAGTATTGTGGATGGAATAACAGGTGGAGTTCCTAAGAATGATGACCAATTGCTTGAAATGTTGGATGAAGTTTATTGGGGTAGCGTCATGGATGATGACATTGATGAATTGCCTGATAGTTTTAGGAGGGACGGTGTGTAGAATTTTTACAAGTTATTTGATGATGCTCAACATAAAGTGTACCTGGGTTGCAAAAAGGCTGTGTTTGAATTCGTAGTTAAGATGCTTCATGTTAAAGTGTACAACAAGTGGAGTAACAACTCGTTCGACATGGTTATGAAGGTGTTCAAGAAAATTCTACCAGAGTGCGATGCAACTGTTCCTTGGACCATTTATGAGGCAAAGAAATTCCTACGTAATTTGGGGTTGGGATATGTGCCAATTCATGCGTGTAAATATGATTGTGCACTTTTTTGGAAGGATAATGAAAAGGAGAATTGTCCTACATGTAATGCGTCTAGATACAAGGTGAACGATAGAAAAGGTAAGAAGATCCCTCAAAAGATATTGCGATACTTCCCATTGACACCAAGGTTGAAGAGATTGTACATGTCGAAGAAAATAGCTGCAGATATGAGATGACACAAGGAGAAGCGTGTTGATGATGAGATATTGAGGCATCCGGCCGACGCTGAAGCATGGAAGGACTTTGATAAGCGACATCCTGGGTTTGCCAGGGATGCCCAAAATGTGAGGCTAGGTTTAGCCACTGACGGCTTCAATCCTTTTGGTAATATGAGTATATCGTACAGTATGTGGCCCGTTATTGTAATGGCTTACAATCTCCCACCATGGAAGTGTATGAAAGAGCCTTTTGTTATGATGCCATTGCTTATTCCTGGTCGTTTAGTACTTGGCAGAGATATTGATGTTTATTTGCGTTCATTAGTTGATGAGTTGAAAGAATTGTAGGAGGAGGGCATCCAAACATATGATGCCTCAAATGGACAAACTTTTAGAATGCATGCGGCTATTATGTGGACTATTAACGACTTTTCTGCTTATGATAACTTGTCTGGGTGGACTACAAAAAGTTATTTGGCTTGTCCTAATTGTAATGGGGATGAATCGTAACAACGTTTGAGAAGTAAGATAGGGTACTTGGGTGCTTGTCGATACTTGCCTCATGACCATAGTTAGCGAAAGAGAAAACTCTTTAATGGTAAAATTGAGGACAGGTCCAGGCCATTGGAGTTATTAGGGGAACAAACATTAGAGTAAATTAATTTAGGGACATATAAATCATTTGGCAAGCATCCAAGTAACAACAAAGGGAAAAGAGATGAATATCAACCAATTTTGAATTGGACAAAAAGAAGCATCATGTTTGAGCTGCCTTACTAAAATACACTGAAGCTCCGACACAATCTTGATGTGATGTACATTGAGAAGAACATCTGTGATAATTTTCTTGGCACACTATTGGGTATAGATGAGAAGAACAAGGATACCGAAAAAGCACGATTGGATTTGGAGGATTTGAAAATACGAAGGGAGTTGCGCCTAAAGAAGCGTCCAGATGGTTCCTTTGAGAAGCCCCCTTCATTATACACATTGTCTTCACGAGAGACACAAGGTTTTATGGATTTTTTGAAATCGATCAAGTATCCTGATGGATATGTAGCAAACATAGCAACCTATGCGAGCACTCTATGTGGTAAATTAGTCGGCCTCAAAAGTCATGATTGTCATATTCTTCTACAACGACTTCCTCCAATTAGGATGCGTAGGTACCTTAACAAGGACATTAGCACTGCATTGTTTGAGTTAGGCAATTTCTTCCAACAGTTGTGCTCAAAGACATTAAAGGTGAAAGAATTAGAGAAATTGGAGCATGATATTGTACTTATACTTTGCAAGCTTGAGATGACTTTTACTCCTGCTTTCTTTGATGTCATGGTCCATTTAGCTATCCACTTGCCTCGAGAGGCTAGGCTTGGTGGGCCAGTCCAATATCAATGGATGTACCCTATTGAAAGGTAATTGTTTATTTTTTTACAGAAAAATCGCAATTAAATAATATTACTTGTTAGAGTTGTAGTGTGTTGTTGAGGTCTTCTTTATTTGTAGGGTACTTGGTGTTCTAAAAAGGTTTGTGGCTAATAAAGCGCATCCAGAAGGTTCGATTGCAGAGGTTTATATTTCAAAAGAGTGGACAACTTTTTTCTCAATGTATCTCGACGATATTGATACGGCGTTTAATCGGGAAGAAAGAAATGACGATGGTGGTGAGCGTAACGCAGGGATCGCAGTATTTAATCAATTTGTTCGTCCATTTGGGTTGATGACAAGGGCATCTGAAATGCCTGTCAACAAACGCAATATGGCACACTGGTTTGTCCTATATAATAGCTCTGAAGTGGAACCATATCTAGAGTATGTGTTCATTTGGATATGTTAAATGAAAAATTTATGGTTATCATTTATTATTACTTAGTAGTTACTTGTGAATCACATTTTATTAAGCAGGGAACACAAGAACTTGTTAGAGAATGAACGTGTACAAAATATCCCTCAAAGATAGTCTGAAAAATTTCCTAAGGGGTTCAAACAGCGTGTAAGACATTCAAATCTCAAACCCATGATAGATTAATTTATCTTTATATCCAAAGTTACATATATTTTTTTATATAGATGAATGAAATGAGGAGCCAAGATTTGCCAAAAGCAACTGATGAATTGTGGTAATTGGCTAACGACCTGTGTGTGGTAATACACAGATATTCTGGATGCAATTCTAATGGTGTCCGATTCCATACCATTGATTGAGAGGGCCATCAAAAAAGTCAGAATAGTGGGTTGGTCGTAGAAGGGGATCATGAAGGCCAATCGATAAACTTCTCTGGTTACTTGTCAAAAGTATAGGGAAATGACATATTTGTTTGGACATCAAGTTGTATTGTTCGAATGTGAATGGTTCAACACTGGTAGCAACAAAACTATGCACGTGGATGCACATTCAACAAGTATTGATGTAACAAGTCGGTGGTATGAAAATGATCCATTTGTGTTACCAAGTTAAGTTCAACAAGTATTCTACGTTAATGACACCAAACTAGGCACGAATTGGAAAGTTATACACGATTCCAACGTCGAGGAATTTGGGATGTCCCAGGGATGGATGATTTAGAACCTAGTGATGCTGTCAATGATGTGTTCAAAAAAGACGAAACCACAGAAGGTGTACCGATTGTTGTTGAAGAGCCACTCCCAATTGCTCTGTGTAGAAATGATATTGAACCAGAAATTATTCGAGGAGCACCAGTCAAAGGAGTAGACTAAGACACTTTCATTTGTGTTGACGAAGATGAATTTACAGGAGACCTTAATGGTGAAGAAGAAGATGAGCTTTCTAGTGATTTTGATACAGATCCTGATATAGAACCTTAAAGTACTTTTTTTATGTCAATGGCAATGTGCTATAACATTTGAGTATTTTTCTTGTTAATATTCACTCTTATTATTGCTGGCTTCCTATGATGTTTCTATGAGGATGTGAGACCCTGACCCTTTTTAATTTTTGTAACATTTGAATGCGTTTTTTTATTATTTTTACAATAGCATGTTTATGTGCGTTTTATGCGTGTTCGAGCTTAGAAATACATGTTGGGTTGGATACCAAGACCATTGGGAGTTGTTATGTGAGGTTTATAAAAAAAAAGATATTTTTGTGGCCTATAAATATCTAGCCTTAGATATTTTGGTGGAGATATTTTCTTTTGAAAAGCTTAGAGGCTAAGTTTCCTTTTCCAAACAAAAATCTCTACCTTCTCTCTAGTTTTGTTGGGGCTCGAGGCTTTGTTTTTGGCGATCGAGTAGTGGATCCTTGCTATCGACACTGAGGGCTACGGGTTCATTCAGACGAAATTTTATTTCGATGAAGTTTATTTTTCACGGAGTTCGATGCATCGAGTTTTTAACTCAATGAGGTAGGATCCTAAATTATGTTATCTTTAAAGGGTGCTATGTGCAATTATATGTGTTTTTACCGTTTAAAAATATATGAAAAGTTAGTTTATGTTTCAAAAAGTTGGTTTTTTGGTTGATTTTGGTTAGAGGAAAAGGGTTTTGAGGCTTTTCTTTTGGTGTATCTTTTCTATTTTGGGTTTGTGTATGCCTATGGGTTGTAAAGGGAGTGTTTGGTTGGTTTAATTTTTAGTTGAGAAGTTGTTTTCGTAACTTGGGTTTGATTCTCACCATCGCTTGTAGCATATTCTAAACTTTGAGAATTTGGGGTTTTTGTGTCGACACCAATTTCTGTTTGTGTCGACACCTCCGCTGTTTGTGTTGACACATTTTCTATTTGTGTCGACAACTCCGCTGTTTGTGTCGACACCTTTTTTGTTGGTATTGACCATTTTCTTCCTTATGTGAGAAGAACTGTTTTGAGATTGGGGTGAGTTCTAAGAGCCTTTGGTTTACTAGAATGTGAATATCATATTTTCATGTTTAAACGATGTTTGTTTGAATAAAAAGCATGTTTTGGCTTTTTCTTGATTTATTACATTATATGGCTTGTGGATATTGGGTTTTCAAAGGGTGTTCTTGAAAAGGGTGAAAAAATGTGATTTTTGATAAAAATCTCAACATTTGGGGTTTTAGAGGTTTAGAGCTAACCCTTGGGGTTGAAACTTTGTTTTGAAACATTTTGTTGAAAACGGAAAAAAATATTTTAAAATATTTTTGTTTGATCTCTATGTTGATGGATTAGATCTCTTTTATACATGTGTTGTATAAACTACTTTATGGGATTTGCGTAGTTAAGCAACAGTTGGGGTTTTAAATATTGTCCATAGATGTACCGTGATAATGGGTTTGTTGAGTTGGGCTTTCATTGCTTCTCGGTGCAAGTTCGAAAGCGTGCGCAGCGTAGGTACTCAGTTCCTTCGGATTAGTCCCCGTAAATTGAGTAGTGTGGGTGCTTAGTTCTCTTGGACTCAGGTCCCGTAAATTAAGTATTTGTCGGTTGCCTCCGTTAATGGCGTCGTTGTTGTTACTTCGTATAAAACTTGTCATTACTTATTGGACCCTGCGTGACTGTAGAGTAACGGACGAGAGTCTATAGTTGTTACATTTATCGGTGTAGCAGAGTCGGTACATAGGATCTCATTTTATCTTTTCTCCTCAGCGGTGGGGCCCGAGTGGAGCATACTGTTTTATTACAGCTTATTGTTTTATTTTCCTTGGTTGTGTGTTTCGAGTGAGAAAATAACGTTTTGTTTTCGATTATGTGATCCGGGTGAAAAAAGATCATGTTTATTTACTTTTTTCCTTTAACGGTGGAATGATATATGTGAAGATGATATGCATGGTTTTAAAGGGGTGGAAACGTGGGGTTTTGTGAGATCTTGACCCGTTTTCTTTTTTTGGCATTTTTCGATGCGCGTTTGGTATTTTTCATCGCTGTATGTTTTTACTAGTTTAGATGTATGATCGGCCTTAGATATGCATGCGGGGTAAGTTCCCGGGGCCGTGGGGTGGTGCAGCGTAAATTTCAAAAAAATTAAAAAAAAGATATTTTGGAGGCCTATAAATATCTGGAGTTACATATTTTCAAAAGATATTTTCAAAACTTAACTCCTAAGTTTTCATTTTTTTTCTCTCTGCCTTCTCTCTAGCTTCTCGGGGGCCCGGGGCTCAATTTTTGACGATCAGACTGTGGATTCTTAGTATCGGCATCGAGGGCTACGTAACTATCCGGTTAGAATATCATTTCGACGAAACTCGATTTTGCACGTGGTTCGAGGCGTCGAGTTTTTAACTCACCGAGGTGGGATCCTAGACTCTCATGTCTTATAAGGGTGCTACGTGTAATCGTGTGTGTTTTTAACGGTTAGATTGCTGTAGATTTGACTTTGTTTCAAGAAAATCGAATTTTGGTTTCAAAAGGGGTTTTGTGTTGATTTCGGTGGATGGAGTCGGGTTTTGAGGTGTTTTGTTTGGTGATTCTAGATGTTTTGGAGCATCATAGTGGGTGTTGGGGAGTTTCGGGGCTTAGAACACCAAGAATAGGAAAATTTGGGTTTTTCTTGGGTGGTATCTTGCTTGAGCACTCGATGTCCGCTCGAGCGAACTGGCTACGCAGGGCCATTTGATTTTGATGTTATCTCCCTCGTCCGGATTCAGAATTGGGTCGTTCTTGTACTCAAATTGAAGCCCTGGAAGTCCTCTTTCCAATGAAACCTCTCTACCCTCAATTTTTTTTTTGTAGAAAAAGTTATGATCAAATGAGTGGAGGTATGTCAAGATTTTTAAACCGTTTTCACCAATTTTTTGCCGAATGTTTGGGAAAAGATTGTTTTTTGTCCGTGTTGGCCCTTTTTACCAAGTTTCTTGTTTCTTGGGGCGTTTTGGTTGTTTGTTGGTCATGTGGTGGCCTCTCGGCCGATTGGGTTATGGGGCTCGATCGACTGCTCTCCTAGAGTGATTTTTATTTAATTGGATTATGGGGTCCTATCAATTGAAGTAATGGAGAGATTGTTGGTAATTTCATGCGGGTGTTGGTGCACGATTGAGTGCGTGGTGATTGATGCATCGTTGGGTGCTGGACGTGTTGGGTCTGTTGTTCTTTCTAGAGATAGGGTTTTGGTGAGAACCGTTTTGTGGGAGGTTTGTGTTAGTCTTTGGTTAGGTCATGTTTTGTAGGTTTGTTGTTTGTGTTGGGCGCGTGTGGGCGTTATGGGTTTGTGTTAGGCGCGTCTGGGCATCGTGGGTCTGTGTTGAGTGTATGGCGTGTATGGTTAGATGCGAGTTTTTGGTACACGGTTGTGCTTGTGGTGGTTAGTGCATCGTTGCGTGCAGGGGTTTAGTTTTGTTTCTTGGTTTGGGGTTTTCTCCCAACGTTGACCGCTCGAGCGGTCCTCGTGCGCTTGAGCGAGCTGGTGGCAGAGTGTTGGGTCGGTTGGTGATCGCTCGAGCTTTGGTTGAGCGCTCGAGTGGTGGAGTGACAGAGATGTATGTCGGTAGGGGACCGCTCGAGCGGTGGTTGGGCACTCGAGCGAGGTTGTGGCTGTGTGCTATGTCGGTTGGGGATCGCTTGAGTGGAGTTGGCCTTCGGGTTAGGCTTAGTTTTGTGGGTTGTTGGTTGTCCTTGTGAGTGGACATCGGATTTTGACGGGTGGCGTCATGTTATGAAGTTATATGGCTGGGTGCATGTATAACTGGCTGCGTGCATTTATAACTCTAGTTTATTTATGTATGGATTATGTAAGTGAATTACATGGTTTTGATATCGTTATGTGGAACGTGATTTATGCTTTAAAACCTAGAGTTTTATATGGCATGTGATGTGGTTTGTGAAACGTAGTGATAGTACGTGATTTCATGCATTTAAATCCTGATTAGTTATGCATAGTTGTATGAAATGAGATAGATGGTTATGTTAGCTCTGGCTGACGGTGATTACGTTAAGGTTACGACCCTTCGGTTAAAGTATGAGAAGATTATGTTAGGGTTACGACCCTTCGGTTAAATTCCGTAAAGAAGCGTTTGATAGGGCTACGGTCCCTCGGTGAAAGTTCATAAAGATGCATTGACGGGGGCTACAGTCCATCGGTGAAAATTCGAGAAGATACATAGATTGCATGAATTGCATTTTGGGATGGATAGACCAATTTTCTTAAAACTGTATTATCGGCCTATGGGAGTCGTAATACTAGAATCGTTTTCAAGGCTCAGATGAGTCAAAACATGGCTTGTATCCTCGCTTTTCCTTATATGTGAAATTGTTTTCAAGGCTTGAAAGAGAGTCTAAACCTGCACTTCGATTTCCTAGCATGTTTTGTTTATATTGCATGCTTGTCTAGTTTCTGCTGAGCTTTGGCTCACGGTGTGGGATAAAATATTTTCAGGTATCGATCACACGCGCTGATTCGGGGTTGCTGGTTGGGAGTGGAAGAGTTATAGTATTCCTTTTGTTTCTGTTTGTCATGTATGCTTATTATATGTTTCTCGGCGTTGGAGCCTTGTAATCTAAGCCGTTTGGTATTTATATACAATGCATGCATGTTTCATTTTGAGAGTGTATTCTCAGGTTGATTGTTTGTGGGTGGTTCACGTGACCTGGAGTTTGGGGCATGACAGGTTTTATGAAGTAAAATCGTTTGAGGCTCGTGTGGTTTTATGAAGGAAAACTTATGGTTTTGGGTTAGAAAAATCTTTTTGGCTCCTGTGGTTAAGCCTGTATGCTTGTGATTGCATATTCTTCTTTACAGCTTTATAGTACGCTTCTATTGGGTTTCGGCTCACAGTGTGAAATCTTTTTATAGTACGTTTCTATTTGACCTGGTGGTGCCCAAAGGAGGCTGATGACAAGATTCTATTGTCTTGTCTTTGTTAGGTAGTTTATACATTTCTGTATATTTTTCATATTTAGAAATAACATGTTGTAAATCATATGAGATTCTTATGGATGTATGCATGTTTTAATGCTTTCGAAAGAACCTTGGGTTGGTTGTTATTTTTCTTAGTTTCTTACTACGTTTTTCGTTGTTGGGATCAACGGTTTACAAATAGGATTTTCAATTGATTTATGCTTCATTTAAACTCTTGTGCTTCGAGGAAGATTTTTGGAACGGCTTAAGCTTCTTTTAAAATGAAAAAATTTTCTTATCCAAAACTTGTATTTGTTTTTAAAGGCTTAGCTTGTGGGGCTGTCTCTGTCGTCTTTTGGATACTCTTTTAACTCAAATAAATCATCGATAGTACGTTTTTACAAAAGTTTTGGCCTTGTTTGGCTCTCTAGTTTTAAATCCCTTTTGTTTGGGCAATTTTGGTGGTTGTTCTGTGACTTTTTGCGTGATCTAAAGTTTGAGGCGTGACAACTTGGTATCATAGCTCTAGGTTCGAATACCTATGAGCTGTAGGAGACGAGGGTGCATCACCTTGTGAGGTTGTGTGTGTGTTTGGTTGCCTGTGTTTGGAACACAAGCATGCTGATGTCGTGTATATGTGAGTATGGAGGTTGAACCTTAGAATTGATTAGTCTTGCTTTTGGGCGTTTGGACTTACAAACTTGGGAGCCAAGTTAGAAACGCGTTTCATGGACGTAATTTCTAGCAAGGAATCTAAGTGGGTTATCCAAAGTGACGCGTCATTATGGTTAGTTCTCCTCGGTATCGGTGTTGTGTTTGCATAATCATTGTGGCAATGTGTTATCATGATTATGTGATATGTGGTATGTGGTAGAAGTAACATGTTAGATCGACCTTAGGTTGCCGTGTTTCATGTTTTTTTTCTATATAATCTGTACACCCTTCGAGGCGATGTGACCGTGGTTTGGGTCTTGGATGTGCGACTCGGTTGCTATCAGTTGCAGAGGTACAGTTGTAGGTTGAGTGTTGATCGCCTGGTATGTTGTGGAACTCATTAGTGAGTTGGGTTCAGCCGTGTGAGATTGGCCGTGGTTGGCAAACCATTGAGTGTTTGTGCAGGGTTTTGTTCAGGTGTAGTCAAAGCATGGTTGATGGCTTTGACTTGGGTAACTGGCTTCTCTGGAGAGTAAGTTATCAGAACTGATAATGGTGTTAAGAATAGCCTTGCGAGTAGGGGCGATGGGGTGTTGGAAGCCCTAGATCTTAGTTGTTATGATTGGATTATGGATAGTGATTATTCCTTTCAAATTTTTGGTGTACGTGATTTTGGTTGTGTGATGGATTAGGTACGTTGTGAGCCATGCTATGCCATGAGCCATGTACTCAAGATGGGGTATGGACGGGAACATAGTGGATGGGAGCGTAGTAATTCTTGGCCAGGTGTATGTTGAGATAGCAGAACATGAGTGGTTCTCAGAATATCCCTGTCAGCAGAATGTTGATGGTGATCAACAGGATGTTATAGGTAGTCAGAGTAGTTATGATGACCTTGGACGTTGTATACCTCCTTGAGGTTTGAGATTTGAGTTTCGAGTACGTGAGCTTAAGGATATGGGAATGAGTATGAGTTGCAGTTGTGCTGGGAAGAGCATGGGTTATGGCTGTATGGGAATGTGTAAGGGTTCTTGTGACGAGTATTAGTTCTGTGAGATTCCTACGGGAATGCAGGTTTGGGGTTTGGTCGATATCCTAGTGATTAGGAAATCGTGTTTGGGAACCATGCTGAGTGTAGGTGGTTGGCTTAGTGTTGTGAACGAGGTGTGTCTTGAGAGCGGAAGTGCGGAAGGTGTCTTCATGGTTGTGGGAGTTATTAGTAACTCTGGATGAGAGGTCCCAGGATTGGGTCCCTTTTGTTTGACGCTGTGCCTTGGATAGTGGGCTCGAGGTGGTGATGTGATTGTGGTTTGCCTAGCAGGAGTTAAGTTGTGTAGCGGACGGTCTGAGTGTTGTGATCGGAGTTGACAGTAACTGTGTGACTGTAGTTGATGTGGCCTTGAGATAGGACTTACTGAGTTCTTAGAGGCTAAGTGTTGAGGTGTACTCCTAGTACACTGAGGTTGGGTCATGGTTTCTTGTTGGCCGTTTTCTTTCCTTTGGATGGAAGGAGGAAGAGAGTTTTCTTGTAGGCGATTGTCTTGTAGACAATTGTTTGGTGCGAGTTGTTTCATCTCGGTTGGATGGAGATGCTAGGTTCTTGATTGGTTCAGATTTAGTTGTGTTCTGAGACTGTGGAATCTCTGTGGATTTGTACCTGAGTGTGACCCTTGGAGTTGTGACTCAGGGGCTTGTGTTGCCGTGATTGGGTGATTATAAGATGGATTCTTCGTGGCCCTGACGCGTGGTGCGAGACGCTCTACATCTGAATGTCTGTGTGTGTGACCTGGGATCTGATTGCTCCCGCAATTGGGAACCGTAAAGAATTGCATGATGGGGTTGGTATTCTCCCGCGGTGGAAGACCGTAAAAGAGTATGTGTGAGTGTGGTAAATATGACAGGTCATGGTAACCTAGTCAGTGTGGCTTGTTTGTGTGATGTGGGTTGTGTTTCCTCTATTGTTTGTTCTTGATAAACAAGAGGGTTAGTGTTGAGACGTAGAGTTCTTTATAGTGATCAGTTAAGGATCGTTGATCGTTGTGTGCATATGGTTGGTGTCTTGGGTTTGACTATTCTGCTATTATGGACAGAAGAAATTGATGTATGTGTTCTGCATTTGAGTTGAGATTAGATGTCAGTCGACCTGTTCGCTTTGCCGGATCACAAGGATCACGCTTGATTTGTTAGACGACGGAGATCGTGTTTGATTTTAGGGTTTGCTGAGATGTGTTTCTTGGTATTTCAGATGGGTTAAGTGAGCTTCTCTCTGGTGAGCTTCTCTCTGGAGTTGGGTGTTGTGTTGTTGCTCGTGGATCGGCGTCCTGTCAGCTTTAGTGATGGTGATGTTGGCATCGGCAGGGTGGTGATGTGGTATCAAAGTCGGTGGTCATCTGGTAATCGTTAGAACTTGAGTCAAGTTTGTGCGTGGAGTATGTGACTTCGTGTAACCGATGTTAGGTTTCGCCGTCGTGTGTTTGGACTTGTGGAGATAGTCCTTGATGTGCATTGTGAGGTGTGATTGAGCTGGTATGTGGCAGTGAGAACGAGGATGCTAGTCTCTATGTCTGGGCGTAGAGAGTGTTCGGGACCAGGTTCCATGGTGGATTAGTTGCGTGTTACGCGATCATCGCTGGGATGGTTTGTGTTCGACGAGAAATATGTTTCCAGGTTTTGACAGTTTGAACTAAATCTCGATTCAATGTTTATGGGTGTTTCATGGATGACAGCAGTGTCAGCAGGATTAGCCATGCGCGCAATCTGTATGGAGGTTGATTCTTCATGACATGTTTTTCTTATGTGGCAACAGTTTTGAGGGTCTCAGTTGTTGGGACATTTTTTTGCTGTTATACAGTGTTGTTGGGTTTGCATAAGACATTATTAATGGTTGATTAGCTGGTGTTGGCTTGAGTTTTAGTGTTGAATTTCAGGGACGAAATTCCTTTAAGAGGGTGAGAGTTGTGAGGTTTTAAAAAAAGAAGAAGATATTTTTGTGGCCTATAAATATCTAGTCTTAGGTATTTTGGTGGAGATATTTTCTTTTGGAAAGTTTAGAGGCTAAGTTTCCTTTTTCAAACAAAAATCTCTGCCTTCTCCCTAGTTTTCTTAGGGCCTGAGGCTTTGTTTTTGGCAATCAGGTAGCGGATCCTTGCTATTGGCGTTCATCCGGACGGAATTTTATTTCGACGAAGTTTATTTTTTACGGAGTTCGAGGCGTTGAGTTTTTAACTCAACGAGGCAGGATCCTAGACTATCTTGTCTTTAAAGGGTGCTACGTGCAATTATGTGTGTTTTTACCGTTTAAAAATGCATGAAAAGTTAGTTTATGTTTCAAAAAGTTAGATTTTTGGTTTAAAATGTCTTTTTGGTTGATTTCGGTTGGAGGAAAAGGGTTTTGAGGCTTTCCTTTCGATGTATCTTTGTTGTTTTGGGTTTGTGTATGCCCATGGGTTGTAAAGGGAGTGTTTGGTTGGTTTAATTTGGAGTTGAGAAGTTGTTTCCGTAACTTGGGTTTGATTCTCACCATCGCCTATAGCTTATTCTGAACTTTGAGAATTTTGGATTTTTGTGTCGACACCAATTTCTGTTTGTGTCGACACCAATTTCTGTTTGTGTCGACACAATTTCTTTCTGTGGTGTTGAGCATGCTTCCGTGGCTGTTACGTTGAACTTTCTGTTCTTTTGTGTCGACACCAATTTCTGTTTGTGTCAACACCTTTTGTTGTTAGTGTCAACACATTTTCTGTTTGTGTCGACACAATTTTCTTCTGTTTGGGTTGAGTATTCTGTTGTTGTTTGTGTTAACACATTTCTGTTGTGTTGACACCTCCGATGTGTTGACACATTTTCTGTTTGTGTCGACACCTCCGTTGTTTCTGGACACATTTGTCGACACCTCCGCTGTTTTTGTTGACACATTTTCTATTTGTGTTGACCCCTATGCTGTTTGTGTTGACATATTTTCTGTTTGTGTCGACACCTCCGCTGTTTGTGTCGACACCTTTTTTGTTGGTGTTGACCCTTTTCTTCCTTGTGTGAGAAGAAGTGTTTTGAGATTGGGGTGAGTTCTAAGAGGCATTGGTTTACTCGAATGTGAATGTCATATTTTCATGTTTAAACCATGTTTGTTTGGATAAAAAGCATGTTTTGGCTTTTTCTTGGTTTATTACATTATATGGCTTGTGGATGTTGGGTTTTCAAAGGGTGTTCTTGAAAACGTTGAAAAAATGGTGATTTTTGATAAAAATCTCAACACTTGGTGTTTTGGAGATTTGGAGTTAACTCTTGGGGTTGAGGCTCAATTTTGAGACGTTTTGTTGAAAATAGAGAAAAACATTTTGAAATATTTTTGTTTGATCTCCATGTTAATGGATTGGATTTCTTTTATACATGTGTTGTATAAACTATTTTATGGGTTTTGCGTAGTTAAGCTACGGTTGGTTTTTTAAATGTTTTCCCTAGATGTATTGTGATAATGAGTTTGTTGAGTTGGGCTTCCATTGCTCCTCGGTTCAAGTCTTAAAACGTGCGCAGCGTAGTTACTCAGTTCCTTCCAGTTTGCCCCTGTAAATTGAGTCGTGTGGGTGCTTAGTTCCCTCAGGCTCAGGTCCCGTAAATTAAGTATTTTTCGGTAGCCTCCGTTAATGGCGTCGTTGTCGTGACTCCGTATAGAACTTGTCATTACTTATTGGAGCCTGCGCGGCTATGGAGTAATGGACGAGAGTCTATAGTTGTTACCTTTGTCGGTGTGGCAGAGTCGGTACATAGGATCTCATTTTATCTTTTTTCATCGGCGGCGGGGCCCGAGTGGAGCATACTATTTTATTACAGCTTATCGTTTTATTTTCCTCAGTTGTGTGTTCCGAGTGGAAAAATAACGTTTTGTTTCCGGTTGTGTGATCCGGGTGAAAAAAGATCATGCTTATTTACTATTTTCCTTTAACAGTGACATGATATTTTTGAGGCTCGTGTGGTTTTATGAAGGAAAACTTATTGTTTTGGGTTGGGAAAACCTTTTTAGCTTTTGTAGTTGAGCTTGTGTGCTTGTGATTGCATATTCTACTTTACAGCTTTATAGTTTGTTTCTATTGGGCTTCGACTCACAGTGTGGGATTTTGCTGTAAAACTTTTTTCAGGTAAGCGTGGTTTTGTAGGTTGATCTGGTGTTGCCTGGAAGAGGCTAATGACAAGATTCTGTTGTCTTGTCTTCTTTGTTAGGTAGTTTATACCTTTATGTATATGTTTCATATTTAGAGATAACATGTTGTAAATCATATGAGATTCTTATGAATGTATGCAAGTTTTAATGCTTTTGAGAGAACTTTGTGTTGGTTGTTGTTTTTCATAGTTTCTTACTACGTTTTTCATTGTTGGGATCAACGGTTTACAAACAGAATTTGCAAATGATTTATACTTCATTTAAACTCTTGTGCTTCGAGGAAGAATTTTGGAATGGGCTAAGTTTCTTTTAAAATGAAAAGATTTTCTTTTCCAAAACTTGCATTTGTTTTTAAAGGTTTAGCTTGTGGGACTGCCTCTGTACTCTTTTGGCTACTTTTTTAACTCAAATAAATTCTCGGTAGTACGTTTTTACAAAAGTTTTGGCCTTGTTTGGCTCTCTGGCTCTAAATCCTTTTTGTTTGGGCGATTTGAGTGGTTGTTCTGTGGCTTTTCGCGTGACCGGGAGTTTGGGACGTGATAGAGGATTTGAACCAAGAATTTAAAAATATAAAATGTTTGTCATGTGTACAATTATAAACTTAAAAAGCATTTAAAAATGAATCGTGAAAAACTTAAATTCTCCTTTTATGTTTAAGCTTAGATGCCAATCCAACTTCCATTTAGAGAAATCTCAATCCTCGCTCCACTCCTTTTTTGTTACTCTTTGTGGTAGGTTGTCATCCCCACTTGCATTACATCTATGGATCTTATTTTCAGCTTAGATGTTGAACATTAAAGCTTGATTTTGGCACCAAAAGCTTCGATTGTTTATGCTCTGTAGGCGGGTTGCTTGAATATTCTCAACTAAGCTTGAAACTTGGTGATTGAAGCTCAATTTTGGACTCAAAGGGTTTGTATTTTCATAGTCTTTGGCTAGTTTGGTCGATGTTTCTTGATCTAATTCCATGTATATGTCTTTCTGGTATTTGCATGTGTGTGTGCATGAATTGAATGATATTATAAACATTAAAGTAAGTTTGTTGAATCATGATTAAGAGGTTAGATTTATAGTTTGATTTTGAAACTTGGAATGTTTATTAAAAACATAATTAACACCCAGCTTATTGGTTGGTGTTTTATCAAAATATTGTGAGAATTTTCACATGTATTGAATTGCAACCTAATTTCATAAAACCTACCTCTTAATAGCTTGAATGTCAAACTTAGTATAAATCTAATAAATTACAAATGATTGCATATTGAATAAGGTCATATGGTAAAATTTTAGCACTTTCAAATATGGTATTAGTTGGGTTATCTTTTGAAATCCTGATCTCTTAATACTTGAGTGATGGAGTTAATCCTAGTTTTATAAAAAGAGTGTTTGAAGTTATGAGACAAGAATAATATGAATTACAGTGAGATTACTATGTATGGTTGAGAACTTAATATTGGTTAGCTTGCATTAAATAAGCAAAATTTTGAAAACTTTGAATATTTTAATTCATTCATAACTCATATTTTATTACTTTGAAAACGAATGTGATTGCAATGATGTGATGAAGGTTAGTTTCTTTATATTAGACTGTGATTGGGAGTTAAAAATCGAGCAGTGCTCGCGTATATTGTATTGTTTATGTTTTACAGGTGATACAAAAATTGGAATAGTCCGAAAAAACTAAGGAAACTCTGCCGAAATTTTTAAGAAATATACTTGGAATTTTTTTTAAAATTTTGAAAAGGAATTTCTTTTATTTAAAGGAGATTCGAACCATGAATTGGGTTTTATAAAAAGGAATTTCTTTTATGTGTGATTACTTCTTTCTAACCATGAATTAGGTTTTACTTCTTTTATGTGCAGTAATTTTTATAAAAAAGGAATTTTTTTTATGTGCAGATTATTTCTTTTTCTATTTTCATTGCATTATGCCTCCCAAAAAGATAAGGGGGCACTTAATAGCAGCCGTTGGAACATCAAATGCACTATCACCATCAATAGCTGAGGTACCGAATGCGCCATCTCCTTTGGCAATTGATGTACCATTTCCTCCTACACTTGATACATCATCTATTCAGACACAACCAAGTGGCGTAGATAAGCTAATTTTTTGTTTGTTTGTTGTACATTATGAATCTTTTTTTTTCATTTTTAGTAATGTGCAACTTTCGTATTCTTTTAACAGGTGTGACCATGTCAAAGTGTGTGAGGGGACCTACTCTTGGAAAAAGAGTAATTTAATTGATTGCACACAATGGCAGGTCCAAGCTTCAAGTTTCTATTCCAGGTGAAATGAGGACATTCTGTGGAAAAAATGCCACCATGATTGCCAATGAATTGGGAGTACAAATAAGGCGGATGTGCCCTACTTAGGGTTTTAAACATAGTTGGCATGATGTCGACCTTACAATTAAAGCTGCCATCATCCAAGATGTTTGGGTAATACTCGCCAATTTTGCAATGTTTTTCTTATGCTTTAAATATTGTTAGTTTGATTTGATGAGTAAATTCACTTTTTATAATTATAGGATAAATTTGAAATCCCTAATGAGTCTGAAAATAATAATTCATTCAAAGTTGCTGTTCATGAGAAATGCTCTACCTTGTATAAAAATTGGAAGTACAAGATGAGGCACCACTACCTCAATCTAGTTGAAGAAGGTGTTGATGTGTATTCTCGTCCATATCTTGGGGTGGGCATAGATGGATGGAAATATTTGGTTGATCATATATTCAATGATCCAAAACTTGAGGTAATATAATACTCTTTAAAATTAAATATGTATTTTACATTTATATCATCAAGATTTACTTGTTTTTGTAGAAACGATCATTAGCCAGAAAAAGCAATAGGCAAAAGTTACCCTATACTCATGCTATGGGATTTCGTTCGTTTCTGTTAACCGTAATGGAAAGCCGTAACCAAAAAGATAGGCGAGTACTCTTATTTATAATAAAAAACTAAGCCACACTATTACATTTCTACACTCATACACACAGAATAATAGTAAAGATACTACTAAGATACATATATATCTAACACCCCTTAAGCTGGAGCATATATATCTACCATGCCAAGCTTGTTACATAAACATGAGACACGCGAATCCGACATAGATTTATTAAAGATATCGGCCACCTGATCTCCTGTAGGGACTGACCAAAACTTCACAATACCTTTATGATATTCTGCACAGACAAACTGGCAGTTAACCTCAATGTGTTTTGTTTTCTCGTGAAATACTGGATTTGTGTTAATATAAATAGCTGAGATATTATCAACCCAGAGTCTGGAAGATTCTCAAACAGGAAAATGTAACTCTGTTAAAATATATTGTAGCCACATAATCTCAGCAGTTACTAAAGTCATAGCTCGGTATTCGGCCGCAGCACTGGACCGGGAGACCACATTCTGCTTCTAGCTCTTCCAAGAAACCAAGTTCCCACCAACAAAAATAGAATAACCAGATGTGGATTTCCTGTTAAATGTACATCCAGCCCAATCAGCATCAGAGTATCCTTCCATTCCCATATGACAATGATTAGAAAATTGGATGCCCTTCCCTGGGTTTTTGAGTAAGTACCATAGGATACGTAACACTGCTTGCCAATGGAGAACTCGGGGATCAGACAAAAACTGACTGACTACACTCACTGGATAAGCAATATCCAGACGAGTCATAGTAATAAGATAATTCAGTTGTCCCACTGTTCGGCGATACTGGTCAGGATCAGATAGAGGCACTCCTTCTTTCGGTTCTAGTTTGACATTAGACTCCATAGGTGAGTCCACCCATTTAGCATTCATATATCCTGCACGCTCCAGAATGTCAAGAACATACTTCAACTGAGAAATAAACACACCTTTCTTATTCCTTGTAACTTCAATGCCGAGAAAATATTAAAATTCACCAAGATCTTTCGTCTGAAACTTAGTACCTAGAAATGATTTAAGCTCAGCAATTCTTCCACTGTCACTACTAGTAATAACAATATCATCCACATAGACAACGAGCAATATGCATCCCACTGAGGTATGGCGAAAGAATACGGTATGATCCTTTGCTGATTGCTGAAGACCAAACTCTTGTACGACAGAACTGAACCTGCCAAACCAGGCCCTGGGAGACTACTTTAGACCATATAAGGAGCGCTTTAATCGGCATACATGGTTAGGGGACCCCCATGAGCAACAAAGCCGGGTGGTTGCTCCATATAAACCTCT
>JAOTRH010058531.1:0-15000 GCA_034768845.1 Heliamphora exappendiculata
CCACAAATAAAAATAGTGACTCCTTAGAGAGGATATTTTTATTCACGGGTTAAGTGTATAACCATTACTCTAAGTTTGAAAATCCCGTGCCAAAGTCCCGGACCCGGTGAGAACGAACCCTACTTTGCACTATTTTTAAATTTACTTTTTACAAATATTCGTACCGAAGATACCATGATTATAGCCCTTCCGTAGGGAGACCAAAAGTCGAAGCCGGCACGCGAGTTATAACCACATCTCCTACGAACGTGTAATGGAGACCGTAGGATTTATTTATGACGAAATCCTTCTCCCATTTAATTTTTTTTTTTTAAAAAGGAGTGTTTTTCTTTTTCATTCATTTTAAATGATTAAACAAATTTTAATTCTCGATTAAAATAAATTCGGTATTAATCAATTAAAATATTCATTGTTTAATCATAATAAAATAAACAAAAATCTTTCATTATTTAATTTTGCGAAAGAAATTAATTTTTCAAATTTTAATTAAAAAAATCTTAATTAATTTTAACACAAAATTAAATAAATAATTATCTATTTATTTTATCGTTTTAAAAATTACTAGGATTATTTATTTTATAAAATTATTTTTCAGAATATACTTCCGTTAATAAAAAACATGCATAAAAGGAAAAATATAATAAAATAAAATATATCCACGCAATTAAATAAAATAAATAAATAAATAATTAACCAACGACAAAATAAATAAATATTAAGTCGTTATAACCCGGTCCATCCGTTTAATCTTTTAATCCGACGAACTCGGATTAAAGATGAAACACTTAGGATTTTGGAACCATAAACGACCTGTCAAAGACTCGACATTCATCCTCAGCCCCTCGTAAGGGTTGTATACTGAAAATCATATTTTTAGTATTTATTTTAATAAAATTAATTTTTTATTTTATGAGAATCTTAATGAGTAATGTATACAATATCATTTCTTTAATATTATGCATGGATGTCTTTTATTCCGTACAGTATTTAATCTGATGTGTAGAATACGACTTGCACACAGAAGACCAAATTTTAAGTTATTACAGAATATAAGTATTTGTTCACAGTTTAGATGGAAATTGACATACTATCGGTACGACTGTTGCACAGAATTTTAGTAGGCCTGCCTTGGTTACGGAAAACAGATAATAGCGTCGTCTATTGTTCTGACTCTCTGTACTAGTACAGTTTATGTGTATTGAACGAAACACATTCGGGTAATTAATTTTATACTTACTATATATAAATTAATTTACACCCAAGATTATTATGAGAGTACTTATACTCTTAATCATGATATAATTACTAATTTGGGTATATTTAATTTTCGTTATTTTGATTCATTAGAGGGTGCGATCTTATATGGGTTTATATTCCCGGTGAGTTAGATAGCGGTATTATTTATATGGTGAATATTAATTATTGACGGAATCCATATGTCGAATGATCGGGATTGACGATATCCTCTTAAGGAAGCTTATATGTTTTGACCGAACCAAACCCTATAGGTGGATTTGATTATCCGGCGATCAGATAAGTTAAGTAGAAGGGTTTAAAAAATTTAAAGATGCCGATTAAATTAAATTTTCAGTAATTAAATTTAATTGGTGGATATCGAAAATCTTTAGTGGTGTGAACTGTATTTTAATATTTTATGAAAATTACAGAAACTGCTGCAAGAATTTCATAATTATAGATGCCGTTGTATGGTTTGCTTAATTCCAAAAATCACTGGATACATATCTGGATTACACTAGAAGTGTTCGTCATAATTACTCCTGTCACACCCCAAAATTTGGGTCACGTGAAACACCCATAAACAACCATACAAACAGCCAACCCGATGTTTACTCACAAATTAAAGCATACATGCATTTAATATATTCGTCCAAAAGGCTTACATTACACGGTTCCAACACCGAAAAAATATGTAAACATACAGAGTTCGAAAGAACAAAAGAAAGATTATAACTCTTCCGCCTCTCCAGCCACCCTGAATCAACCACGTGATCGGTACCTGAAAAACATTTCAAATCCCACATCGTGAGCCAAATCTCAGCAGAAACTAGACAAGCATGCAATATAAAGAAAATATGCTCGGAAAACAAGGTGCAATTTTTCGACTCACACGAGCCATAAAAACAATTTTATTTCTGAACTCATACAAGTTCTAGATGAAAACATTTTTAAAAGGTTTTATACAAGGACTTCCAAGAACCTCAAGGAAAACAATTTTTAAAAAAAATAATTTTGTATCACGACTCATCAGAGGCTAGAAAATAACTTGATATATAGATATAGCACAATGTTTAACCAGCAAAGATAGACTCCTACGTGCCAAGACTCCTACGAGCCCCACATGCAACACAGAACCAACTCTCATAAGCCTTAAACAGTCCTAACACGGAGATAAAGATCTCTACTCAAACACACAGCCACGGAATAAAACCGTATACCACGGGGTAAAATCGCACACCACGAGATAAAACTTCACACCACGAGATAAAACTGCACACCAGGGATAACACCGCATTTCGTGCACCACGGGATAATATTGCATACCACGGGATAACACCGAACACTACAAGATAACACCGAATACTACAAGATAACACCGAACACTACGGGATAACACTGAATCAACATATGCATATACAAAACCAAAGCCTTAAATGCTTCAAGATCACATATGACCACATAGGACCACATACCCATCCTACAACATGCAAGAAGAAAACTAACCATAGTTCTATATGCACAGAAACACGTATAACCACGACGTTCTACATAATGACGCCACATAACCCGAGATAACATCACATGCCACACACCCTTCATCCGCTCACCCGAATGACCCGTTCACTCACCGGGACAACCAACGATGCAGAAAACTAAAACCTAACCAAGAGATCAACACCAAAATCTCCCACAAAATGGTTCTCACTAGAAACCACCTTTAAAACAAACAACGAGCCCACACGTCCCGCACCCAACGATGTACCAACCATCACGCACACAACCGTCCCTCAACACCCTGCATGACGTGACCAATACCCTCTCCGTGACTTCAATTAATAGGACCCCATAATCCAATCAACTGAAAAATCACTAGAGGAGAGCAGTGGATCGAGCCCTATAACCCAATCGACAAAAAGGCCACCACACGACGAATCAAAACCACTAAAAACACCAAACGCCCAACATAGGACCCAGTCGACTGGACCCCCACCCAATCAACCCAAACATGCTACTGGAAAAGTACAAAAATGCCCCAAAAACACTGGTCAGTCGACTGACCTCATGATCTAGTCGACTAAACCGTGATCCAATCGACTGACCCCCTGTTTCAGTCGACTAAACCCAGGCGAAAACTATTTCGAGCTACGGGTTCAGCCCACCAAACCTCAAATTGAAGCCTCCAAACTCCCATCCAACACCCTCAAACATAAACATGTCCAAACTTAACATCAAAACCTCGAAAGAAACACTCGACAACTGATTCCATCCACCAAAAACGACAAAAATTGATTTTAAACCCAAACCAACATTTTAAACATAAAACAATTTTCATGCATTTTAAAACAGTAAAAGCACGCACGATTACACACAGCACCCTTATAAGACATAAGAGTCTAGGATTCTATCTCATTGAGTTAAAAACTCAACACCTCGATCTACGTGCAAAATCAAACTTCATCGAAACAAAATTCTGTCCGGATGAACGCGTAGCCCACCTTGCCAATAGCAGGGATCTGCTGTTGGATCGTCGAAAATTAAACCCCGGGGCCCCGAGAAGTTAGAGAGAAAGAAGACAAAAAATAAGAAAACTTAGCCAGGAAGTTTTCCAAAATATCTTTTGAAAATATCTAACGCCGGATATTTATAGGCCACAAAAATATCTTCTTCTTTTTTAAAACCCACATCACAGCACCCAACGCCCCCGAGAACCAACCCCGCATGCAGATCTAAACCCGAACATGCATAAAAATACGTATAAACATGCTGAAACAAAAACGGTAAACACGTGTCAAAAGATGCTAAAAAAGAAATGCGGGTCAGGATCTCACAACTTTACCCCCTTAAAGGAATTTCATTCCTGAAATTCAGCACAAGGTTAAAAAGATGCAAACCGTCGATTGCAATCGACACAGGTCTAAAAGACGGTCAGCCAAACCATTCCTAAGATATAGTCAAACAAGGTCAGGCATCCTAAACAACGGCCAACTATCTCAAAGACACGAGATCTACAACTCACCCCAACCTCACCAATCGCTGTCTCAACACAGTACACCACTGACGGAGTCCATCACCAACCCGCAACAGATGAAATGAAGAAACTAGCCCAAAGTCTGCATTCTCATAAAGTACCTCTGCGTAGTAGAGTAACATCTGTATCACTAAGCATGGCCGGCGCCCTAGAAGAACTAGAAGTTGTAAGTGCATACGCTCGGTCCTGCGTCATTCTGGCCTATCCACCATAACTCGGCACTGTCGGCTGCCGCACTAACTGTACTGAGGCACCCCCACCTGCAATCCAAGAAGTCTGAACTATAGGATGCTAGTGTCGATCCTACACAAATGAACCCTCTTGTGTGCCTACAGTGCTCGGTGCACTCTCTCTCTAGGGACAGGTCCTGCAGATATGTCATGTTTGACCTCATCTATAGCAAATTGACAAATCCCTCCCCTATGACTAATCTAGTACGAAACTCTGGGACTGCCTCAACTGTGGATCCTGGAACTGCCTCAGCTGCTGGCAATCTGGCACACGATGCCCCAGCTATCCACACCGATAACATCTAACCTCCCTCTGCTCTGGCCTCCCCGATAAAGCCACTGATGGTGATGGTGCAAAAAACTGATGTGGTAATCCAGATGGATAAAAACAAAGGCCAGAGGATTTCTGCCTCTTGCCAAAATGTGCACCTGTCTGTACCTCTGTCCCACCCTGTAGTGTCCTGACCTCCTTGGAAGCTCAAATCTCTGCCAAGGTATTCTCAATCCTCGCTGTTGCCTCCACCAGCTCTGTAAACACACGCAGCCCCATGTTGGCCACTCTCCCTCTAATCGCGGGCCTCAAACCCTGCTCAAATCGCCTCGACCTCAGCTCGTTAGTCGCCACCAACTCTGGCTCAAAATGAGATAAGCTAGTAAGCCTAGCCTCATACTGCATATCACCCATCGCTCCCTGGGTGAGAGAGTAGAACTCCTCCCTATACAAGTCTCTGGATGAAGGAGAAAAATATTTCTCTAGAAAAACTCCAGTAAACGCTGCCCATGTGACCCCCACAGTATTTCTGACATACTTTCACCACTCGTGAGCATCACCCCTCTGCTGAAACGTGGCAAAAGAAACTCACAACTCATCCTCAGCTATCTGCAGCGTGTCAAGGATTCGAGTCATCAACTCCAACCACTCCGTAGCCACTGTAGGATTAGGGTCCCTAGCAAAAGTAGGACGATCTATGCGTCTGAACTCTCGCATCATCATTGTAACCCTCGACTCAGGCACTCCCTCTCTAACGGTCTCACCTCTAGCTGCCTCAACCCGCTACTGGATAGAACCAACTAGCACACGCAGCATCTCGATCACGTCCATCGGTCTCTGGGGAGCATTTACATCCCCAGCATCAGTGATAGGCACATCCCCTGGGCCAAAACCACGGCCAAGGCCTCGACCACAGCCTCGCCCTCTCCGCGCAGACATCACGTCTACATGAAAGAAACACAGAACATAAGATGCAACATATAAGCACGAACCACATAAGCATGCTAACACATAGTCATGTAGGTTCAAGCTAAACAAACCCCACATAATGAGGAGAACTGACAAGAGTGACGCGTCAATCTGAATAACCTACTCAAATTTCCTACTAGAAATCACATTAGCTAAACGCGTTTTTAACTTGGCTCTCAAGTTTGTTAAACCCAAACGCCCAAAGGCATGACTAATCGATCCTAAGTTCAACCCCCATGCTCACATATACATAACATTCACATATACCCTGCATGCTAACATGTTCATGTTATCAAAACATCTAAACACATGCAGTCAAGCACACACAATCAATGTCACACGGTGATGCACCCTCTTTCCACGGCTCTTAGGTATTCGAACCCAGAGCTCTGATACCATTCCGTCATGCCCCAAATTCTGAGTCATGTAAAACACCCATAAACAACCATACAAATACCCAACCCAATGTTTACTCATAAATTAAAGCATACATGCATTTAATATATCTGCCCAAAAGGCTTATATTACACAATTCCAACACTAAAAAAATATGTGAACATACAGAGTTCAAAAGAACAAAAGGAAGATTATAACTCTTTCGCCTCTCCAGTCACCTCGAATCAATCTGCGTGACCGACACCTAAAAAATATTTCAAATCCCACATCCTAAGCCAAAGCTCAGCAGAAACTAGACAAGCATGCAATATAAACAAAACATGCTCGAAAAACGAGGTGCATTTTTTCGACTCACACGAGCCATAAAAATAATTTTATATCTGAACTCATACAAGTTCCAGATGAAAACATTTTGAATAAGTTTTATACGAGGACTTCCAAGAACCTCAACAAAAATAGTTTTTTTAAAAAATGATTTTGTATCACGACTCATCATAGCCTAGAAAATAACTTGATATATAGATATAGTTCTATGCTTAAGCAGTAAAGATCTCTTCCTACGAGCCAAAACTCCTACGAGACCCACATGCAACACAGAACTGACTTTCACAAGCCTTAAACATTCCTAACACAGAGACAAAGATCCCTACTCAAACACACAGCAACTGGATAAAACTGCATACCACGGGCTAAAACCGCACACCACGGGATAACACTGCATGCCACGGGATAACACTGAACACTACAGGATAACACTGAACACTACAGGATAACACCGAATACTACAGGATAACACCGAACACTACAAAATAACATTGAACACTACGGGATAACACCGAACACTACGAGATAACACCGAATCAACATATGCATATACAAAACCAAAGCCTTAAATGCTTCAAGATCATATATGACCACATACCCATCTTACAATATGCAAGAAGAAAACTAATCATAGTTCTATAAGAACAGAAACACGTATAACCACGACGTTCCACATAATGACGCCACATAACCCGACACGACATCACATGCCACACACCTGTCATCCACTTACCCGAATGACTCGCCCACTCACCGGGACAACCAACGATACAGAAACCCAAAACCTAACCAGGAGATCAACACCAAAATCTCCCACAAAATGGCTCTCACTAGAAACCACCTTTAAAACAAATAAAGGGCCCACACGTCTCGCACCCAACGATGCACCAACCATCACACACACAACCGTGCCTCAACACCCCGCATGACGTGACCAACACCCACTCTGTGACTTCAATTGACAGGACCCCATAATCCAATCAACTGGAAAACTACTAGAGTAGAGCAGTCGATCGATCCCTATAACCCAATCGACTGAAAGGCCACCACACGACAAACCAAAACCACCAAAAACACCAAACTCCCAACACAGGACCCAGTTGACTGGACCCCCACCCAGTCGACCCAAGCATGCTACTGGAAAAGCACAAAAATGCCCTAAAAACACTGGTCAGTCGACTGACCTCACGATCCAGTCGACTGAACCGTAATCCAGTTGACTGACCCCCTTGGTTCAATCGACTGAACCTAGGCAAAAACTATTTCGAGCTACAGGTTAGACCACCAAATCTCAAATCAAAGCCTCCAAACTCCCATCCAACACCCTCGGACATAAACACGCCCAAACCTGACATCAAAATCTCGAAAGAAACACTCGACACCCAATTCCATCCACTGAAAACGGTTTTAAACCCAAACCAATGTTTTAAACATAAAACGATTTTCATGCATTTTAAAATGGTAAAAGCACGCACGATTACACGTAGTACGCTTATAAGACTTAAGAGTTTACGATCCTACCTCGTTGAGTTAAGAACTCGACGCCTCAATGCACGTGTAAAATTGAACTTTGTCAGAATAAGATTCTATCCGGATGAACGCGTAGCCCACCTTGCCAATAGCAGGGATCCGCTGTTGGATTGTCAAAAACTGAGTCTCGGGCCCTCAAGAAGTTGGAGAGAAGGTAGAGAGAAAATGAGAAAACTTAGTCAGGAAGTTTTTAAAAATATTTTTTAAAAATATCTAACATCAGATATTTATAGGCCACGAAAATATCTTTTTTTTTAACCCGCATCACAACGCCCAACGCCCCAGGGAACCAACTCCGCATGCATATCTAAATCCGAACATGCATAAAAACACGTATGAACATGCTGAAATAAAAACGGTAAACACGCGTCAAAAAATGCTGAAAAAGACAAATGAGTCAGGGTCTCACAACTCCACAAGTCCCTGTTGTAGCCTTATAAATATGCGGGTAGACTGAACTATATTCATAACTTGTCTTCAAGACTAAAGTTGACCAGGTTCTACCGGTACAAGCTCTCGATGGATCGTAACCCACACTACGTTCGAGAATTGCATAAGGGAATACAGTAGAAGGTCTGATAAGAGCTTCAACTTCAAATCAAAAATCGTAGTTAAAGAATCAACTAAAAGGTATTCTTCTAAATTAACTGTGGTGGTACGGGTTTTATTTTGATCGCTCGACATCAAAAATTTTATCTGAAGCCCATTTTGACAATTTCCAATCCAGTTATTTTTATCAACAAAAATCGCTTACAAAAATAATGATCTTAGCAGTTTTACCTCCTACAGAGATGAACATTAAGATGGATGATGAAGATGACAACAACAAAAAAAAGCATTTCCTTCAAGTCTTCAACTCATGATAATAAATCCGATAAAGACTCCTTAAGTGATAAAAATGAAGAAATGGCCCTCATCACTAGGAAGTTCAAAAGGTTTCTTAGAAATAAGAAACAAGGAGGAGAGAGGTTCTTCAAGAAAGATGGACACAAAGGCAAGCCTAACAAGTTCAAGGGAGATTCAATCAAATTCAAGAATGTTCACAAGAAAGACAAGATCATTTGCTATGAATGCAAAAAACTCGAATATGTCAAGACCAAATGTCCTCAACTTAAGAAGCAATTCAAGAAAGGATTTAAGAAGGCTATGCTAGCCGCATGAGATGAAAGCGATGACAGTAACTCTGAGGATGAAATGGAAGAAAATAAAGTTACAAATCTATGCCTCATGGCCATGGAAGATGATGAAGTAACAAATGACCCCTTCTCTTTAGAAGATTTACAAAATACATTTAAAGATCTGCATGATAAATTAAGAAAAATGGGTGCAAAGAACTCTATTCTTAAAAAGTTAATTCTTTTCTCTTCATGTGAAATTGGAACCTTGAAAGAAGAAGAAATTACTTTATCAAAACATATTTTCATTTTGAAATATGAAAACAAAGTTTTAAATGAAAAAGTTGAAGATCTTACAAAACCTGTTTACAAGTTCACTCTTGGAAAGAATAACATAGATAAACTTTTTGGTCTGTAAAAATGTATTTTTGACAAAATTAGGATTGGATATCAATCAAAGAAGAAACAAAAGTTCTTAAGCAATATTTTTGTTAAAGCATCCTTTAATCACTTAAATGCAATTTGCTTTCATTGCTATGAGCATAGACATACCGTCACACATTATCCACAAAAAAAGTCTTTTGATTTATCTATCAAGAAGGTTTGGGTTCCTAAAGGAGCACAACCTCAAGGAACTAAAACCAAAGGACCTAAAAAGGTTTGGGTGCCAAAAATTAAAACTTAATTTTCTTTATAGGTATGTCTTAAGTCCTCATTCAAGGAGGGAATATGGTATCTTAATAGTGCTTGCTCAAGACATATGGCAGGCGATAAATCAATATTTGCATCCCTCAAACCTAAAGATGGTATATTTGTGAGATTCATAGACAATAGCAAATGAAAAATCATAGGAATCGAATGTATCGGTAAAATTCCGTCCCCATATATTAAAAATATTTTTCTTCTTTATTGATGGTTTGAAACATAACCTTCTTAGCATAAGCCAAATGTCACAAAGTTGTCTTTTTGATCATGCTAAGTGTGTTATTGAAGATTCAATTGACAATAAAGTTATTTTTGAAGGTCATGGGTATAAAAATGTTTACACTTTCAATCTAAATGATCTTTCCAAAAATGACACCAAGTGATTAACGGTCTTAAGTGATAATAATTGGTTGTGACATAAAAGACTTAGATATGCACACATGAACTTGATTTCGAAACTTTTAAAAAAAGAATTGGTGATTGGCTTACCCCAATTCAAATTTGAAAATGACAAATTTTGTGATGTATGTCAACAAAACAAACAAGTTAGAAGCTCTTTTCATTTCAAAAATAAAATTTTAACTTCTAGGTCCTTACAACTATTGCGCATAGATTTGTTCGGTCCAACAAGGACTCTTAACCTTGAAGGCAAGAGATATGCCTTTGTTATTGTTGATGACTTCTCTAGATACACTTGGATGTTATTCTTAACCTATAAGAATGAAACCTTTGCCTTTTTTGCAAAATTATCTTGGAAAATTCAAAATAAAAAAAGTTTTCAAATCATAAGTATCTGAAGTAATCATGGTAGAGAATTTGAAAATAAAAATTTTAAAAAATTTTGTGATCAAAATGGTATTAACCAAAACTTCTCTACTCCTAGAACCCCTCAACAAAATAGTGTTGTTAAGAGAAAGAATAGAACTTTGAAAGAAATTGTTAGAACCATGCTCTATAAAAATAATTGACCAACATACTTTTGGGCCAAGACTGTAAACACAGCTTGTTTTATCGTGAACAGAGCCATTATTCGAGCTTATCTCAAGAAAACCCCATATGAGCTATGGAACGGAAGAAAACCTAATATCAATTATTTTCGTACCATTGGGTGTAAGTGCTTTGTTTTAAATAACAACAAAGAACTTTGGACAAATTTGATACAAAATCTGATAAAGGTACTTTCTTAGGATATTCCCAATTTAGTAAAGTCTATAGAGTTTTCAACAAAATGACCCTAGTTGTTGAAGAATCTATACATGTAGTATTTAATGAAGCTAACCTTGGTTTTTCAAAGAAATTTTGTGAAGATAGCTTTGTTGACGTAGAAAAATATGTTGAAGACATCTTCATTAAAGACCAAGAAGAGCCAAATCATGAGGAAGCTTCAAATCCTCAACAAGATGAAATTCAACAGGCTGCTGAACCTGTTGAATTTAAGATGGGTATGATGGGAGAGCTCAACTACTTTCTTAGACTTCAAATCAAACAAACATAATAAGGAATCTACATTAATCAAGCCAAGTACACAAGGAATTTATTGAAGAGGTTTGATATGCAAAATGCAAAACCTATGAAAATCCCAATGTGTCCTACAACAAAGCTTAACAAGGATGAAAACGGTAAAGCAGTAGAGGAAAATTAATATAGAGGTATGATTGGATCTCTACTATACTTAACTACTAGCCGTCTACATATTATATTTAGCGTTTGCATATGTGCTAGATTTCAATCTAATCCTAAAGAATCACAAGTAACCGTCGTTAAGCGCATCTTTAGATACCTCTTAAATACACAAAATCTAATATTATTCTATCTTAGAGGAATAGCCTTTGAGTTATTTAGTTATTCAGATGCTGACTTTACCGGATGCAAAGTGGATAGAAAGAGTACAAGCGGAATATTTCAATTCGTAGGACACTCATTAATCTCATGGTTTAGTAAGAAACAGAACTCAGTAACCTTATCTACAGTTAAGGCTGAGTACATCGCAACTGGTAGTTGTTGTGCACAAGTTCTATGAATGAAACAACAACTAGAAGACTATTGTATTTGTTTAGATCGTATTCCTATTAAATGTGATAACACTAGTGCCATAAACATATCCAAGAACCCTATACAACACTCAAGAACCAAGCATGTTGAGATAAGACGTCATTTCATTAGAGTTCATGTACAAAAAGGTAATATTGAACTTGAATTTGAAGGTATAGACTACCAACTTGCTAATATATTCACCTAACCATTAAATGAAGAAAGATTATGTTATATCAGAAGAGAATTTGGTATGATATGTGCTCCAAATTAATAATTATATGACATATTAACCATAACTATTCAATATGTTTCAAATGCTTTTCATGATTTAAATTGAGGTATGAATTGTGTCGACTCATTGTTGAAAAGGGTCAACACATATGTGAAAGAGTTAACTCAATCTTTATAGAAATGACATAGACGGGAAAATGTGTCGACTTAAGTTACTATAGTGTCGACTCATTTTCGTCTCCATACTCTCGATAAATTCGAGTCGACCCTATTCTTTTTTGTGTCGACTCAACTGGAAAAAAGTGTCGACACTATTAAAAAAGGATCAACACAACTACTATTTTTGGACACCCCCACTCGTGAAGAAATGTGTCGACTCAAAGACCATTTGTGTCGACACAAATCTTTTGCCTATATAAAGGCACTGGTACCACACCCAACGCATTGCTTCATCTCTCTCTACAAAAACCACCTCTCTCCCGCGTCTTTTCATTTTCTCCCTCTTCAAAAAATTGAGTCGACCCCTCTTCTTCCCAGCTTCTCCACCGATTCTCACCCTTCCTCACAAAGATGGCAAGAACTATGGCAAATGGTAGCAAGAGGAAAGATGAAGACCCTTCAAACCCTAGGGCACAAAGAGAAGCAGAAGAAATCGATGGCAAACGACACCGGGAACTTCGGCGATTAGAATGACTGAATCATTAAGTTTCAAATCCAACAAATTTCAAAACTTATACTTCTCATCTTTCAAAAATCGAAGTATAATACCTGGGCGACCCACTGATTTCTAATATTTTGATTCCATATAACTGAAATTCAAAGACTTGTTTTCTGCACTTGGTTGGGAAAGACTACTCCAAACTCGTGACCCACATTATCCAACTTTAGTAAAACTCTTCTATGCACATATTCACATCTCCTCTATCCCTAGTAACTCCATTATCACTTGGGGTAAATTGTACTGAAATAAAGTTAACCTCTAGTATCCTTAATGTAATTCTTTGTGTACCCGAGGGTAAGATGTTTGTCTCTTGCAAAGCGAACAAGAGAACAATCGAAATCGAAGGTTTCTCTTTTCACGATGTAGTCAAACAAATATTTGAGGTTGAGAAAGATGATTCCTCAAAACCTTTGGAGGCCAATTTTTTAAAACCCGAAATGTGCCTTCTTCATCATATGGTCAATCATATCTTTTTACCCAATTTAGAAAAGTTCTGTGATGTTACCTACATGCACATCTTTGTCATGTGGTGCATCATAGAAAAGAAAAAAATTGAATCTTGACTTTTTATTCATCTCTGGCATGCTCCAATCTCACGAAAAATCAAACTCCTCTCTCCCCCACGCCATGTTTCTCACTAAAGTTTTTTGACATTTTGGAATTAATCTTTCCGCAAAAAAGGTAGTTGCCTTTTCAAAACATGACCTTTATGGGACGTTCACCCTCAAACATATGCAAATTTCAAAAGTTGATGGTATCTGGACCACCCGTCGTGGTACCTCATCTGCCACCAAAAACCCTCTTCCTCCTCATGTCATTTTCTCTCTTCTTATTGATTTTGGATCTCTTATTCCTCCATCAACCAGGGCTGACGTTCCTGGATCCTCTTCTGGTCCCTTTCATGTCCCTCCTTCTCATGTTGATTCTCCATCTGTTCCCTCTACAGGACCTCCTTCGGTTGAACTTTCTGAGGTTATATCTTTAGTCAAGGATTTATCCTCCTCCTTGACCACCTTTTAAGCCAAGGTCGATCAAGACCTTTTTGATCTCCATAGCACCATCTCCTCCCTCTTTGACAAAATCGAGCACCTTGATAAAACGAATCGAGGTCTAAGACGAGATGTTGAGAATGCCACCGACACTGGGAGAGCTTTATGCAAAACAATGAATGACAATATTGTTTCCATTGTAAATTGCAATAAAGCAATCCTTCAGCAAGTCAGGAAGGAGTATGACAAAGGTGTAGTCTATGTTGTTCATAACAATTTTAGAAAAGTAGAAGTGCATCTAAAATGGCTTCAAGATGGTTGGGCCAAAAAATTCAAGTCTAAGGAAACAAAGGCTGAAAAGAAGCTTAACTCAAGCGTGAGGCCGATCTAGCTTTGGCAGCCACGTTTGAAGCCATGGCAGCTGCAGAAGCAAAGGAGGAACATGCTCAATCTTCGAAGAAAAGAGCTTCTGAGAGAAAGCAAAAGGCAGAGGAGAAGAAGAAATTCAAGAGGTTCATAGATGATTAGTAATTTTTTTGTTAATTCCAAAAGGGGAGAAATCGAGAAAACCAAAGAAGTGAAGGGGAGACAAGAAGCCACATAGAAGTGAAGGGGAGCAAAGAAGCAAAGAAGGAAGAAAAGAAAAACGTTTTTGGAAGGAGAAGTTTGTAATCTTAAAATTATTTTTTTATTTTTCTTTGTGATGGTATAGGAGATAACAAACATACATTCCTCGTTTCTAATCTCAAAACATTTTTTTTTTGGTGATGATATAGGAGCTAACAAACATACATTTCTTGTTTCTATTTTTTTTTTATGGATGAATGGTTTTTAATCTTTGCATATATGTTTTAGTTCAATTTACCATGCTAAAACTTATAAAAATTTGGGTGATTTAGTAATTGCATATGGTTGAACAAATGCTTTGCCGTGTGATATGTTTGATTGAAATTATTGAATGTCCAAGTTTATGTTGAATTGTTGCCCAAATTTTAATGAATTTAGAATGCGTCTAAATTCATTTGCAAATTCCTATAATCGTGTGGCTTGTATTGTCATCCTATGCCATGTTGATTTATGTGCATATCTTATTAAAGGCATAATAATATGGGAAGAACTCTTATTGAAATTCTTTTTAAATGTTTTCTAAAAGATATTGTAATCATTAAAAAAATAAAATATTGTTACCTTAATGACTTTTTATTTAGACTTTGATGA
>JAOTRH010058542.1:6107-18798 GCA_034768845.1 Heliamphora exappendiculata
CCCCCCTCTCTATCTCTCTCTCTCACACAGACACACTCTGACATACCCAGCTATTTTTAGAAGTACTTAACACAAATTCGGACAGAAGTGAGACGGCCGAAGACATAATTAGGGTTTCGCCACATTGATCTTAAACTGTTTCATTTCCAAGCTATTTTCTTGGAGCCCCGAAGTACTCGAACGTCGGATATTCATTTCAAGAGACTCTCTAGGAATTTAGAGAAATGGATATAGCAATTCGCTTATCGAATTTGGGATTGTCAAATGGTAATAGTTCGTTGAGTGGAATTCACTCAACAGAGCAATGGGGTCAGGATTTCACGGTCGAAGCTAGGGTTTTGGTGTCTCGCAGTAACACAAAATCTAGAAAAATGATGGGTTTGCGACACTCAACGAGGAACGATCACGTTTTCAGATTCAAATGCGCTAACTCAGAATCTTCTGCAAAAACAATCACAGTAGTGGGGGACTTAGAGGCGGAAGGTTCTACGTTGAAGATTGATGATGGAAGTTCCGGTGGCGGATATGGGGGAAAGGGTAGGTTTCCGGCCGGAGGAGGCAGAGGTGATAGTGAAGAGGATGACAATGACAGCAACGAAAAGGAGTTTGGACCGGCAATGAAGTTTGAGGAAGTGATGAGAGAGACTGAAATTCGTGGGGCTAGTCTTCCTTCTGATATGCTAGAGGCTGCAAAGACTACTGGACTTCGCAGACTGGTTCTTACTCGATATTTGGATTTGCAGGTGGATTTAAATTACATTTTTGATATGGAAAAATCTCGTGATTGCTCTATGTATAATGTTGCTTGGTAATACTAATTGATGCCCTTCCTGGCATTTGGTCTTTCAGGGATCAGTTTGGCCGTTAGGTTTTCTGATGAGGCATTGTGGGATGCTTCGAAACCGTATGCTTGCTGATCCGTCTTTTCTTTTCAAAGTTGGAACAGAGGTTTGTTAGTTGTTACGTATGTTGCATTACTATCACTTAAATGGTTGGTGTGCACTGTGGACTCTTGTGTGGATTAACCCATATTGTTGGAAAGTTCATATATTCAAATGTTCGTATGTTTATTAATTCATGTAGCCAGTATGTTTCGTGTAGCTTAGAAAATAATCATATCAATTGCCTTTTCTTTTTATTTGATGTGTAAAATTTCTGCCATGTCCACATGAGATGCCTGGCAAATCTGATCTAATATTGATTTCAAAACTGACTAAGGTGGTATCATGGCAATGTTTGACATGCTTATGTAATGTCTGTTAAAATGTCTAATGTAACATGAGTTACATGAGCATAAACTTATTTCTTAGGATGTTTTTTCTAAGAACTGTTGTCCATCTAGTCTGTGTTTGGGTCATATATCTGTGGAGGGATTTACTAAGGAATACAAAAGAATGATAAGGAAACCAAGCAAATTAGTATAGCACATTCACTTCATTTTTTTGATCTTTTTATTGACCTTTGTCTTTTCCTTCACGAATCACTCTGCAAATCCATGCTCCAAACACAACCTTAATGATCTACTTCATGAGTTTGATGAAACATAGGTGGTCATTGATTCTTGTTGTGCTACATTTGCGGAAGTTCAAAAAAGAGGAAAGGATTTTTGGGCAGAATTTGAGTTGTACGCTGCAGATCTTTTGGTTGGCGTGGTTGTTGATATTGCTTTGGTTGGCATGTTAGCTCCGTACACTCGTATAGGAAAGCCATCTACATCGAGCGGTTTCTTTGGACGAATCAAACATTCTTGTGGAGATCTTCCAAGCAGGTTTTGAAACCTGTTCCCTCATTGAATGCACTTGTGCTTTTGTTATAGTATTTAGAATTTCCATTAATAGTAAAATTCTTCTACCTTTTGTTTTGGTACTTCTAATATTAAATAATGTGTATTTTCTTGTTGCAAACTTTCAGTAGTAAAAAAGAAGGCTGTCCAGTATACGATGCATGTTTGAGTCTTAGAAAGCCTATTTGGGTAAATAGGATTATAATTTAAGTTAGTTCACAACCTACCTCTCTTAAACCTTGCATTTATGTTACATATATTTGGGTACATTGCTTGGTGGGGGTGTATATTGAATTGGCTGACCCACTAAATCTCTAATTGTCAGATACACAGACTTGAAAATAGAGTACAAAAAAATTAGATACGGGTACGTGGCCGCGTGTTGCGGGGCTAGGCTCGTGGCATGGCTGCATACAACCCACACTATGTGTGGTGCTTGTCGGATCTCATTGGGAAAACTTGCCAAGCTCAATCTACCTTAAAACTATGGTTAAAAGCAACATAAAGTAGTACAATGTAATTGAAATTGAAATTGCAAGCAAAGAGAACAATGGCATTAAAATGTGTAAAAACATGCTTTAAATTACACAACGAGAGTATTACAATTCTAGATTGTTGCACTAGTGATCGACGGTGCGAGGCTTAGACGTTACAAAATATCATAATAGGGTAAGAAGGCAAGTTCACGTAGTGACCCCTCCATATAATTACATTTTAAACATTTGACACTATGACAGGAAGAAATATCATTATTTTTTAGGAGTCACAATGACTCTTTATGGACAAACGAAAAATAATTAAGTTATGAGCTTTACATCAAAAAATAACTCATAAATCTTAGAACAAAAGTGCCCATATATTGTGCGGCAAAATATGGCCCGAATACTAAGAAAACAGAAAAATAACTCAATTCAGCATCAATTGTGCGAGTTGGGCTAGGTGTTGTGTGCTGGCTACCTGTGGTGCGCGCTGGCTGAGTGCATGGGGTGTGCTAGGCACAACTGGTGTGTACTGATGCACATGCTGGTTAGCTGACATGCGCATTGGGTTGCTTGTTGGCGCCTACTTGGCCAATGGGCATGTTGGTTGGCCCAAGGGTGGCTTGCTAGCATGTTAGCTTGTCTTGGCCCCCACAGCTAATGTCTTGGGCATTGCTCGGCCCTTCATGTGGGTACCTCTCGGCCTTAGTTTAAGTGCACTATGGCACATATTTGGGGCATCATGGGGCACCGAAGTGTGACACTCTCCCCAACTTGAATGGTTGCCGTCTTTGATGACTTATGAGCTAAGTATTCTTTGATCTCCTCTGCAAAAATTGTCAAGTCTAACTCTTTCTGCCAACCGATTTCATCATCACCAAGTCCCCTTGGTGATTTCCCTATATAAGGTTCTTCTACTGTGTGGGGTAACAATGACTATTGGTCAGTAACTATTTCGAAACCATTCTTGCCTGTAGAGATACTTCTTTTAGCGTTGAAACATAATTGAGCAATGTCAAAGAGTTGAATCCAATTGCGTTGATTAGTATTGACAAAATGATGTAAGTATTATAACTCTTTTTTTTGAATCACTCAGTTTAGCTATCCATCTCTGGGTGATAATTCGAAGACATGCCAAGACGTGAACCGAGAATCTTGAAAAGCTCCGCTTAGAAAGCTCGTGTGAAACGTGTCTTGGTATCTGACAATACTCTTTGGCATTTCCCAATACTTAACCATAGACTTAAAGAAGAGTTGAGTCGTTTCCTTCGCAGAAACATACTTGGGTGCATGCACAAAGATGGCATACTTGGAGAATTGATCAATAATTGAAAGTATTGTTCCAATCTTTCCACCTTAGGTGGGCTGGTGATGAAGTCTAAGAGAAACACTTTCTCATGGCCTGGATGGAATAGGAAAAGGTCAAGCAACTCAGCCTGCTTTGAGTGCTCCAACTTATCTTGTTAATATGTGAGACAAGTGCGAACATAGTTGTCGACATGATCACGCATATGAGGTCAATAATATCTTTGCTCTAGCAAAACTAAGGTCCTTTCTCCCCATGGATGTTCTGCCCATCTGGTATTATGACACTCGGCTAAGAGTGTCTTCCTCAAACGGCCGGCCTTGAGTACAAAGATTTTGTCATCTGTTATCATGAGTAAGCCGTCTTGTATCCAAAATTGGCGTGTCTTACCCGCCTTGACAAGGTTGATGATTTTCGTCACAACAAGATCCTTGTCGAGTTGAGTACATATGCGTTTTTGCGTCCCAATTGATGGTGTAGAAATTGTTAAAAAATAACAGGCGGAAGCTCAACTCTCCGGCTTAATGCATTACCAACATTGTTGGTAGTGCCTTCCTTGTACTCTAATGCTACATCAAACTCGACAAGTTTCCCATGCCACTATGCTTGCCTTTTGTTGGGCTTAGGTTGTGATAATAAATGGCTCACTGCCGACTTGTTAGTCTTCACCAGAAACCGCTTGCCCAACAAGTAGTGCTTCCACACCCGAAGGTAGTGTATCAAGGCGAGAAGCTCATTCTCGTGTGCCGTGTACCTCTGTTCTGCATCATTTAGCTTACAACTCTTGTAGGTTACTAGATGCCCCTCCTGTAGCAAGACACCTCCAAGTGCAAAATTTGAGGCATTAGTCTACACTTCAAAAGGTTTGAAAATATTTGGCAAAGCCAAAATTGGATCACTTGACATAAATCGCTTCAGCTCGTCATGCCACTTCTTGTTCTTCTTCAACAACTTTGTCAAAGGAGTGGCAAATTTGAAGTACACCTCCACAAATCGTTGGTAGTAGTTGGCCAACCTTAAGAATTATCCCACTTCAGACACATTTGAGTGTGGTTGTCAATCTTGGATCGCGTTGACCTTGTTCTGATCCATCAGGATACCTCCATGCTCGATGATATACCCCAAGAACTGGGCACGTTCTTGAGCAAAGGAACACTTCTCCAATTCTACATAAAGTTGGTTCTCATGTTGTTTATGAAAAATCAACTTTAGATGATTTACGTGTTCCTCCTACGTAGAGCTATATACAACAATGTCGTTGAGATACACCACCACGAATTTATTAAGACACTTATGAAACACCTCATTTATGATGTACAAAATGTAGCTGATGCGTTTATTAAACCAAATGACATGATAAGAAACTCAAAAGACTCATATCGAGTGACCTAAGTTCTCTTCGACTCATCTCGTTCATTGATTCTCACTTCATAATTACCTGACCGCAAATCGAGCTTAGTAAAATACCTTACTTGACTTAGCTGATCGAAAGAGTTAGCAATGAGTGGAATGGATACTTGTTCTTGATGGTGATCTTGTTAAGATCCCTGTAATTTATGAATAGTCTTATGCGCCCATCGTGCTTCTTCTGGAAGAGCATAGGTGCTCCAAACCAATGAATCCTGCATCGATTAATTTTGTGAGCTGATTTCTCAACTCTTGCAACTCTGAAATGGCCATTCGATAATGAGCGTGAGCTGGTGGCTTGGCACCTGGCTCCAACTCAATCACATGACACCCTTTTAGACAAGAGATCTTCAGGAGCTTAGAAGGCATCACGACTTTGAACTCTTTTAAGACCTTCTGAATGAGCTTTGGAACTGGACTTTTCTCTAAGAACTGTTCCATAGACAAGGCAACTAGGCAGGTAAGCTCGTGTCTCTTGACTCCCTTCTTCACTTGCATGACTGAAAGAAACTTTTCAGCATTGTTGGTGTAAGGTTTTTGCCCCATCATGCACAAAGTGTTGTACGGCATCACAGTTGTTGCTGTTTCCCTAAGAAACTTCAATCCAAGGATAGCTTGAAAGTCTTTGATTGGCACCGTCGTGAAATTGAGCTGTCTTTCTACGAACATACTCTGACATGGACTTACTTAGCAACACCATATATTGGTTGAGCTACCGAATTCACTGCTTTAATCCAGCTAGAATCCTTATCTAAGAATAGGCTCAATCGTATCACCTCTGTGCTCGACACAAAGTTGTGAGTTGTCCCTGTGTCAATGAGAGCACGAATCGGTTTGCCGTTGACACGCAGATCGACAAACATAAGGCCTTTGTTGGAGACATTGCGACCACTATTCTTCTTAATAGGCTTTTCAGGACTGTCTTCAACTTGCCTTGGTGTAGCATTAGCACACTTACCTCTCTTGGCTTTGGATCCTAACGCTTGTTTCTTCATAGCATTCATCACGTGAAAGGCTTCCACTCTGAAACTAGCTATCAATCCCGACTTGAAATTGTGCGTGGACTGGGTGTCTTCCTTCTTGGTGTCACTGCCACTACTTTCTCGTTGCACATACTTGTTGGCTAGGTGAGACTGCAGGGAATTCAAGGCTTTCTTGTGTGGACATTCAACCACCCTATGGGGCCCTCTGCATAGAAAACACGAAAGGCTTGGAGTCTTTGTTGTAGTCTTTCCCTTTGTACCAGTTGTCGTTCTTTTAGGACCATTGCTTGACGTCTGACTATCGGCTCCCCTACTCATAGGTTTGCTGTGTCCTTGCCTATTCCCCCACTCTTGTTAGAAGATCCATTCTCTTTGTGCTTTGGGGACTCAATGACATAGTTCACTAGACATTCTACAGCTGTCTTGGACTCGGTACCTATTGAATTCAAGTCGTGGTCAAGGCTATAAGCCTTCAATGAAAAAGAACAATTTATCCTTATCTAACATATCCCAGATATCTAGCATGATTTCATAAAATTGCTTGACATACTCCCTGACAATATTCGTGTGCTTCAAGTCACGTAAGACACGTCAAGTGTTGTATTTCACATTCTCAAGGAAGAACTGTGCCTTGAGCTCTTATTTGAATTGTTCCCAGTTGTCAATAGTATAAAGACCTAATTGTAACTTGCTCTGCCATCATAGCTTGGCCTCACTCATCAGATACATAGTAGCCATCGACACTTTTTGGTTGTCTCCGGACTTTAGTGCCCGAAAATACTGTTCCATGTCAAGAAGAAAATTCTTGAGCTTCTTGGCATCTCGAGCGCCACCATAACTGTGGTTCGGGGACGTGCACACAAGGTGCCTCTAAAACGGTCACCATCGTGGGTCTTAGACCAATACCTTCACCCCCGTCACTAGTTCCACCAAATGTGACAAGGCGTGTCCACAAGTTGACACAGTTGTTGATGTCTTTTACGTCATGCGGGAGAGTTGTCAGCTCTACTCAAAGGCTATTGACATCCTCAGTTTGAGTAGTAGTGTCGAAAGCAGCACCTTCCTGCTTGAGTGCTCGGAGGCGTTCTTCCAGTCGAAGGGAAATATCATCAAATCTCTTGACCCAATTCTCCAATGCATCGATCCACTGTGCTTGGTTAATCATCCTGTTGCTTATCTTAAAACGCTATGCCGGTTGCTTGAATCTCCACCAGTGTATGAGTCTCGACGTGGTTTTGATAACACGCCTTTGGATTGGAAAATAATAATTCAACTATGTTAAAAATAAATATATTTTTTTGCAGAAAATAAAATAAGCCCAATATGTGTGATTATAGCAGTCCATAAAGAATTATGGGGTATCTAGTTTAGCCCAACTTGCCACAATTTATAGTAGTAAGGATTTAACTGATCTAATTTCTTAAACTTAAGCTTAGGATGGCTTTTGCTGCCAAACGAAGCTATGATTTACTTATCAAAAAAATAAAAATAAAAAGAAGTCATGATAATAAATTTGTCAATTACAGCTCAGGTTCTGGAAAATAATATGATGGTGAGCTCAAGTTGATGAAGAGTTATAGAGAATATGTTTAAAGGATGTTTCTTCCTTTTGTTCCTTAACATATAAGCTTGCTATCTATACCCATGTTTTTTAACAATCAGGCCATCATTTATTGAGATTTTGATGTTTTGCCGACCATAGGTCATTTTGTAGTCTGTATAGGCTTACTTGTAGTCAATTCATTCATTGGATTTTTCTTTTCTCCCTTAAAACTTAATAAGCTATTTATCTCATGCTCTTGTTGCGCTATGCCAGCACCATTCCAACCCTCATCTTTACAGCTTGCCTTACACCTCATGGCTTCTTCAACGTCTCTCGTAATTTTGGTTGATTGGCATTCATGATACCATTGAATTTAATAGTTTTAGACTTTCTTATCACCTAAAACATTAGGTTGCTCTTCAAACTTTTGCTTGTCCATTGCGCTCAACAGAATCTGACTCACTAAGTCTTATGGCCATTGGTGAGTAGGCGTTTCCAAATTTTTTTTAGGGTTGAAGAAGCATATTGGACTCAAAATACGTTTTTTTTAACTATTTGAGAGGGGGGGGGGGGGGGGGGGGTTTGGGTTGTTTGTCGTTGTTGGAGATACGACTTATAGGGCAATGTATATTCCTAAGATGGAGAATAGAGGTGGGTCAGTGGTAATGGAAAAGGTATTGAGGGATCATGTAAAGGTTGGGCTATTGGATAAGGAGAAATGGATGGAATCTTATTTGAATTTGGTAAAGACTCCAAGCTGATGAAGGCTATAATGTCAAGTGTTGAACCAAGCTGTGAAGGCTTTATGTCGAGTTTTGAATCTACTAATGAGGCAGACAATGAATTCAAAGTGAATCCTTTTGTCTCAAAGGGGTTGGTTTTCTTTAAAGGTTCTTCAATGGTGGGAATTGAATTCAAAGTGGAGCTTTCCTCATCCTGAAGGGGATGATTTTTGAAAATGTTCTTGGTGGCTACTCTTATATCATCCAACTCATCGTTGCCAGAGGCAAAGGAAACTCAAGCTAGGGCTAACAGAAGTTTGGGATTTCCACAGGTGTGGATATCATTGTATTGCTCCTTAGAAAACTAAGACTATCAGACTTGGTGAGGGGGGGAAATGGAAGTTTGAGATCGCTAAGTGATTGTTGCCTGGTGAGCTCCAACTAGGTTGTGTTATAAGTCAGCGGTAGGACCTGAGGAGGTGTGGTTGGGGGGTTTGAGGGTGTTTACTCTTTTGTGGAATGGAACATAGTGCAAGGCCATTTGGGAGATGTTTTGTGGTTTCCTTGGAGTGGATGAAGTGACGGCTATGTGGACCTGTAGCGATTTTGGAAATGGTAAGTATCGGAGTTCACTCAACAAGGTTTTAGATGCTAATATGGGTGGAGCAGGGCCTCAGGTGACATTTTCGGCTAGATAAAGGATTAGGGAAGATAATAATTTTTGCAGCCGAAAGGAATTCAGAAGATGGTGGCACATGAATTGTAGTTGCTTTGGGGTATAAAATGGTATAAAGGGTTTTTGTGAATATGGAGCACGGTGGTGATCAATAGAGAGGCCTAGTTGGATTTTCAAAATTCAATAGGCTATGTTGTAAGGGACAAAATCTATATGGGTGGAAGAGGGCCACATGTTATAAGGCATGGCTCATTATTAGATGGTAATTGAGTTAGCCCTTTAGGCTCTTGTAAGTATGCTTGGGACCTTGGGTTCAAAATGGTAAGGTTGTTGAGGGGAGTAGATGATGGGTTCTCTTTGTAGAAGACTAAAGGCACAAGTTGGGAAGCTAGAAAATCGAGGCATATGTCCAATAAAGGTGAATTGGCTTATTGATAAGAGGCCAAATTTGTTGTCATCCAATTGCTTTAGCCTAACTGAATAGGGTACATACGCCATAGAGAGCCCGCTGTTGTAGAGGTATGGATTCAATTTGATTCTTTATCTTTTCAAATGCCTTTGAATAATGTGCAGAGAAAGAGGACATTTATTGTACGAACTAATCTTTTAGAAGTTTGGGAAGAACGAGCTTTGGGGATAGGGAAAGAAGTGGGTCTTTTGGTGCATTTCCATTGTGGGATTATTTGTTTTACTACACGGGACGCCTTAAAAAAAAAGATTTACAAGGGTTTGATGTAGTGAGATCCCTTATCTCAGTAAGGGGTGGGTTAATGCATCTGTTTCCATGCTCATCTTTTATGGAGTTGATCTAGGTTAGTTGGGTTACCTTCAGAGTGTGTCATCGCGTTTTGAAGATTTTTTAGGTCTGAAGGTGAACCTATGGAAATCACATCCTATCCAAGTCAGTGATTTTCCAAATCTTGATGCTTTGGTTTCTATCCAAAGATGTAGCGTAGGATCTCTCCCCCTTGTTATCTTAGTTTATCATGGATATTCCTTTAAAGAAAAAACAATTTGCCATGTGGTGATAAAGTGGTTTGAGTAATTCTATGTTACATGGACTCGGGTACGGGTGTTAAGATGCGGGTCAGGGTTTCAAATCGTGATATCAGAAGACGTATGAGTATCGATAATACGATCATGTATTGAGATTTTGAAACTCTACTACAATAAATTTTTTGATATAAAGTGTTGGGTTAATTTAATTCTCATATCAAGAACACCACGACACGATAAAATATTCATATTATTTTATCAATATATTTTTATTTTTTTAAAATAAATAGTGTTTACAAGATTCCACAGAGCGTTTCATTTATAAGATTAGAGTTTATACACAGTTCTATACTTAAGCTCGAATTACTAAATATACTTTCCAAATGAATGTCCAAGTAATATAACAGTAAATATTAGCAGGGTGGAAGAGGCAATATTTATGGCGAGGCTTGTGTACTTTAGTTTAAATATCCTTGACCTTTAATTTGATATGCAATACATGTTAGGACAAGATTGTGTGACAAATTATACGTCAAAAATTGGTGGCATGTTGTGCACTTGAACATTTCTATTTGATGATAAAAAGAAGCTCTAATTATGCGTGCAACAGAAATGGAAAGATACGGTCATGAAATGTGACGGAGACAATAAAACTTGGGGTATTACATTCCCTGGTACCAATCAACACTATATAGTTTGAAGTGCAACTTCTCAGCTACATTGCATTGTTGGCTTTTGGGGTGGGTTAATCCCATATCCCAATATTTCCAATTCCCAACCTTGGTCATTTTTTTGGACTTTGTAGAAACCATGGAAATGTGAGGATTAAAAAACATACTTCAATTTTTTTTAGAACCAAAAACACTTTGAATACGTAAGGAACACACACATCCATCACTTGGGCACAAATAAAGCATATCCCAAATTTGAATAATAGAACTTATGGCCTAATAGTTAAAAATCATAATAACGTGGATTTATACCTGTTAATTTTTCCTCCTGTAGGCTTTTCAATTTTAGAAACTTTAAAGTCTAAAAATTTGAATGTGTGTGTGAATAGATAGATTTTTGGAGTTATTTTTTCACACTTCTTTTCCAATACAGAAAATGGGGAGAAATATTTGATATAATAGAATAGAGATTTATTTGTAACGTTAAAAACAAATTATTTCTACTACATGTGTGTGTGTGTGTGTATATATCGTCGTGTCCTTGCCATGTTTAGAATTTTTTTTGGTATTAGAGCCGAAACCAAAATCAAGAAAAAAAATTCAAATCCCTAACCATGCCGCCCCTTTTTTCCTGGTTAGAGCAGCCTCTTTCCCACTTGCCACCCCTTGCTGTTGACCCCCCTTGTCGTTGACCCCTCATCATTGACCTTGGTCCAATCACGCCACCCTTTTTCTTGTTCAACCCCGTTGCTATGAACCACCCCGAAGATAGCTTCCAGATCCCTAAATGGAACGTTGTCATTGAGAAGCATACACCAAGCCTAAAAACCCTAACCAAACCTTCCTCCTCATCGTTCCTATCCTTTTTTGTGACATCGCTGGTTTACCGCCTTTGCCTTGGTCTCGTTGATTTACTGATGTTGTAGATTCTTTTTTTTTTTCTCTTTCTACCTGTTTGGGGCTACCAGTATTTTCCAGTAATTGTGTTCTTGGTTCTGCTGCATCTCTGGCCATCTTTCTTTTTGGTAAAAACATCTTACTTTTACCATATGATTGAATCCAGTGGCAAGAGTGTGCCTCAATCACCTGAATAAGATTTTTCTCTCTCAACATGCCCATACTCATTGTATTGCTAGTGTATTGTTGAATGGAAAAAATTTGTTGCGTGGAGTTGATCTCTCTATCTTTACCTTTGGAGAAAGGAAAGTCTAGTTGGCTTTTGGCGACTAAGTAGCCGTCGCCCAATAATGATCCTAAGCATACGCAATGTGAAAATTGCCATATGGATATGTGATGTATGTATTATGTCATATATCAGGTGTTTGTGTCCATGCTTCCTAGATAATGCCTCTATATCTGTGCATATCCATTCCATCTTATTTTTTTGGTTCTTCACCACTGTCCCCTCCCTTTTCTTTAGCTACATTGCTTACACAGTGGGCAGCACTTACTGTAGGATCCAGGGGTATCCCGAGGTCGCCTCAAATGTTTTGCTGTTTATTTCGATATTATTTGACCGGCTATATTCATTGAGACTAATTTTTCTTGCATCCATGGTTACTTATCGTTATAATATAGCTCATCATATACTATTTCTTGCATGCAGTGTTTTTGAAGCTGAAAGGCCAGGATGTAAATTCTCAGCGAAGCAGCGGATTGCTACGTACTTTTACAAGGTACCATAAGTTATTGTGATTATTGAGTAACTGGTATGCTACCTTCTTGTAGGGCAATTCTCGAAAAGAAAATTTTATTTCCTTCCACTCTTTTTATGAAAATCCCACTTTCTAAAATAAAAATGTATGTTTGCTCTGTCTTTTGTTTTCATTGTTGATTTATCTCAATCCATGTGGTTTCTAAATTGAGTTCTAGTTACAGTTGCAGTGTTAGTTTTATACTATTAAGCATGGATGGATCATTCATTTGGGATTCAGGGCATGTTGTATGGCTCAGTTGGATTTGGGTGTGGTCTTATTGGCCAAGGCATTGCAAATTTGATCATGACTGCTAAACGGTACGCATCTTTCTTGATATATCTTGTATTAGTTGTCTTTCCAGAATGGATTCAGTACAGTGACTAAATGATACATACGAGACATGCTCTCTCCACCCCTAAACTATCCCC
>JAOTRH010058553.1:0-18797 GCA_034768845.1 Heliamphora exappendiculata
AGGTTCTGGGGTTTGGGGGTCAGGGATCGGGGGTAGATGGTCAAGGTTGAGGGTTCGGGGTAGGGGGTCGAGGGTCAGTGATCGGAGGTCAATGGTCGAGAGCAATGTTGTTAAAATCGAACCAGACTAACCGGTTCAACCAGAACTAATAATCGATCTGACTAACGGTCTAAATTTACCCATTAAACTGGTTAACTAAAAAAATGATATTTTTAGCGTAAATTGCTTCAATCTCCAATTGAATCGGTGACCCGGTCGAACCGGCTTTGGTTTAGACGAACCGCCTGGGTTTGGCAAATAACAAATTTCACCCTTATAAATCAATAAATCTATTTGATTTCATTGCACCGACTGAGTGGCGCAGCACTACACCAACCACCATTGATCACTCCCCCTTCCAGTGGACCACCACGACCACACCCTCTTGCTGCCTACTGCGATGCTTTGTTGCGTTTACTACTCTTTCTTGTTTCTTTTTCATTTTTGTCAATTTTTTGTTGTCATGTTGCTGCCAGTTGCTTTGTTGGGTTTTTTTTCAAATTTTCAATGTTATCTTGGTCCACTCTTGTTGCTTTGTTCATTGTTGGTTTTTTTTTTTAAAATTTTTGTCCAGTAATGAGATGTTTTTATTTTTTTTATTTGGAATGTGTTTTAGATGTCATTTTTATTCAATATTTGTAATTTTAAAATTATTAATGATGTAATTATGATATCGCGGTTCGATCCCAGTTGAACCGGTAACCTATCTACTCAGTTTCTTTTTTGATTTGGTCAATGGTCCAATTTTCAAAACATTGGTTGGATGGTTAGAGGTCGGGGGTTGGGGGTCTGGGCGTTGGGAGTCGAGATTTAGGGTTTGATGGTTCGGACGTAAGGGATTGGGGGTTCGGAGGTCGGGGATCGAGGTATGAGAGTCAGGCAATCGGGGTCAAAAAAAATATAATGAGATGAATTAAGAAAATAAAAATATTTGAATCAAAATAAGCTAAGAAATTAAAAAATTTATATTTAATTTTGTTTTTGGTAAATTCTTTCTATCTTTTAATAAAAAATATTTTTATCGGTGGTATCCAAAGAACACACGAATAGGATTGAAAAAGGCTAAATTATCCGTATGCATATTTTTGTAATTAAATTATTTATCCTATGTGATTTTTATAAAAACAAAAGATTTGATTAAATTGCATATGATAAGTAGTTATCACGTAAAGTAAACAAACAAAACACTAGAATAAAGTTGAGACATCTAATCCGAAGAATTTGATATCGTAAGACTACTAATCTTAAGATATCAAATCAATGCTAGTCCAGTCCAACACTCCAAGCAAGCGTGACCTTAATTCATAACATGAACCACACATATTCATTACTAAAAATATCAATAATATTACGTGACTATATTTTTGTGATTATATTTAAATACCACACAATGTGACTGTCCTATTTGTGATATTTAAAAATAAATGATGAATTTATAAAATAGTATAAGTACTATAAATAAGATACCACATTATATAGTACTCAAGTTTGATTACTAAATATCGTTACCATATAGTGGCTCTAAAAATATTATACTCAAGTAAACAATAGATTCTGTTTGTTTTAATATAAAATATTTTATTTATTTTTTAGTATTTGATTTGACAAAATTAACATAAAATATTAAAAAAATATTTTACTTCATAAAATCAAAATTGATTTTAAAAAAGGCCTAAGTTATTTTACGGTAGTAGTGCAAGTGGTGACGATGGAGGTAGTGGCGGGGATGGTGGTGTCGGGGGCTAGGGACCAGGGTTGGGGTTTAAGGTTCGGGGGTCTAGGGGTTGGGAGCTCAGGGTTTGGGGATCAGGAGTTGGGGATCCGAGGGCAAGGGTTCAGGGGCCTAGAGTTTGGGGTCGGTGATCCGAGGGTTGAGAGTTAGGGGTTGGGGGTCAGAAGTTCGGGGATCAAGGTCTCGGGGGTCCAGGGTATAGGCTTCGCGGGTTGAGGAATCAGGGGCCCGAGGTCAGGGGACCCGAGGTTGGGGACTCTAGAGCCTAAGATCTGGGGTTTGGGGGTCTAGGGTCGGGGGTTAGTGGTGGTCTATGGTCGATTGTCGGGGTTGTAGGGGATAGGGGTTGAGGGTTTGTGGGGTTAGGGTCAAGAATCCAAAGGTTCAAGGGACGGGGGTTACGGGTCTGAGGGTTGGGCGTTCGATGGACGAGGGTTAAGGGTCTGAGGGTTAGGGGGTCTAGGGTTCAAGGATTGAGGGTCCAATGTTCGAGGATCAGTGGCCTGGGGTGAGGGGCTCAAGGTTTGGGCTCGAGGGTCTAAGGCTCGAGGGTCGAGGGCTTGATAGCCTGGGTCGGGGTCTTGAGGTATGGGGTTTGAGGGTCGAGGCTTAGGGGCTTGGGTGCCCGCTAGTCAGGGGTCGGCGTCAAGGGTGGTGATCGAGTGCTGGGAGTCATCGCCACCACTTCCGTTATTGTTTTCACTACCACAATCGTCACCAATTCTAATACTACCACGTTTGCTAGCACTGTTATTTTCAAAATCACAACCAATTACTTAAAAAAATATTTTTTAAAAGATGTGTTTCATGAAAATATTTCTCACAGAAAATATTTTCCTAATAAAATTATTTTTATTAAAACAAATCCAAAAATCCGTCCTCAGTTCGAATTGTACGTTGCAACTCGCATGATTGAAGCAGGTCACTTATGTTATGGTCAAAGTCCTAGTCGTGGTGACTTGATCGAATTGGGAGAAGCTGTAGAACTTTGATCCATACCAAATCAAAAATCAAATTCCTAATCCAACCTAAGAATTCTTTTATTTATCACTCTATTCCGTTCTCTTTGTGAAATATTTGTTTATTCGATGGCTTCCAAACACATTTGGCTCGTTTGATAATCTAGAGTAGATTGAATTAAATTAGTAATGAGGGGGGAATTGATAATGAAGTGGGATTAGTAGTAAATTAGTAATGAGGGGGGATTGGTAATGAAGTGGGATTAGTAGTGAGGTGTGATTAATTTTTTTGTATTTGAATTGAATGATTAGTAGTGAAGTGCGATTATTTTTTTTGTATTTGAATTGAGTGAGATTAAATAATGGACTATATAATAATTTACTATTGTATTAAGTTAATTTATTTTAAAATTAATTTAAATAAATTAATAAGTTAAATTTTTTATTATTGTTAAATTTTATATTATTTATTTTAAATTTACTCATTAATCCAATCATTCCTAATTCTACACCTCCCCTCACTAATTATCCCCTATTTGGCGGACTAATAGTCCAGATTAGATTAGTCCACCCGACTATTAATTCAAAAACTTAACAAACGTGGTATTAGACTATACTCCGAACTAATAATCCGAATAAATTATTAATCCATCAAAACAAATACAGCCATTGTAAATTAATCCTGTATAGATAAATAACCAACTCCTTATACATTTGTATATTGATACAATCATTCACTACTTGTTGAAACTTAATCTTTAACTCAAAAAAATTTTTCTAATAAAATATCTTTTAATAAAAGATATTTTATTAAAACAAAAACTGAGCCTATAACTTTTTCAGTAGCTCAAAAGAAGTGTTTTTTTTAAATAAATAAAATAAAATAAACCCAAATTGGGTCTAAAAATTGACTTGTCACTTTGTCGGGGACTGAGGCTTAGGAATAATGGGCAAGGCATGGTGTCTAGCTAGCTAGGCTATAAGCAAGTGATCTACAAAGAGACCTCTCATTATACCTTTTGATATTTTTGAGTAACCGAAATGACAACTCTTCTTCTTACTACTGTTTATATACATGCACGCTTCGATTAGAATGTTTTATATTGTTAATATTAATAATTTACCCTGTGTTTGAATTAATTTATTTTTGTATTTTTTTATTTAAAAGTTAAAAAAAAAAATCAATTGGTTTGATTTTTTTTTACTTTTTTTTATATAATTTAATATTTATTTTTTTATAAAAACAACTAAAAAACTTAAAAGTCATTAAAAAAATTTATTCCAAATACTGACTTATACTATGTTTGAATAGGGTAATTTGAAGGGGGAAAAAAATAGATTTCTCTTATCTCTTATTACTTGTTAGGCTTATACTCTATTTGAATAGGGTAATTTGAAGGATAAATAAATAAATTTCTCCTATCTCTTATTACTTGTTAGGCTTATACTCTGTTTGAATAGGGTAATTTGAAGGAAAAATAAATAGATTTCTCTTATCTCTTATTACTTGTTTGGTTTGAACAAACATAAAAAATAGAAATAAAAATAAAAATTGAGAAAAAGTTATCTTTTTAAACCCAACTTTTCAAATTTCTCCAAATTAAAGAGATTTGGAGGGAAAAGAATCTGAATAATTAGTTATTTTTTATAATATCTAAATTGCCCATTTAGAAAAAAAAAAGTAAAAAAGAAATAGCAAAAATAAGATTATTTTCGTAAAATAACTAGTACCATTTTTTTTTGTAAAATAAGGTTATTTTTGTAAAAATAAGGTTATTTTCGTAATTTATCCAAACAAGAGTGGAGAGAAATTATTATTTTTTCTCTCTTATTATTTCTAATAAAAAAGGAAAAAAATTATAATTATTTCTTTTATTTTTTTTTCTCTTATAACTTAAGAAGAGAAAACATAATTATTTCTTTTCTTTTCTCTTATGGATAACTAAACGGACTATTATAGATTATAATTTATAGTAAAAATTGTGAATATTTGAAAAAAAGTATAACTTGTAATTAATATTAAAAAAAAATTATAATTTATAATAGAAATTATGATTGTTTAAAAAAATTATAACTCATAATTAAAACTATTAGTAAGAAGCTAAAAACTACTAGCATTAGCTTTGTTAAGCACTCCGAACATATGCTTAGTTCCAGAAAAAAAAAAAAAACAATGTATTGTGTATGAGTAGTTTTTATATATATATTTTTTGGATCAATTTATGTCTATTTTGATTTATTTTAAAAAAAATAATTCAATCGGTCACTAGCAAGATACCAAATAAAGTCTAGTCTTATGAATCCAGTGGGCCCTTAAACCTTTGTTTTGAACAATTTGGGTAGGATTTAGAATCTTAATGGACTATCAATCCCACTGAATGGGCCTGGTGCTAATACATATTGAAGGGTGTTATTGTTAATCCAATCCATTTGAATTAGTTGTGCTTTTACAATTATGTCCATAATTTTTCTTAAAATGCCAACATTACCCATTTGATTTAAAAGAAGTGTGTCACATATAATTTGGGATAAATAAAATATTTTGTACACAGACAACTAATTACATAAATCACATAAAATTAATCCTACCCATCTATTCATATTAAAATGAATAAGTATTGTAAATTTCAATATAATTAAATAGTTAAAATTCAATTTTTGTTGTTAGTCTCTGATTGGTTGTCTATGTACATACTATTACTGTTAGAATAAATGTTTGTCATTTGATTTGATTTGATTTTAACTTTGGTTTAGATTTCTTATCTTGCACAGTTTATTTAAAGAAGTCTAGTTTCGTTAAAAAGAAACATGTTTAAAAATATATTATACAAAATGACAATAATGTCCTCTACAAAAAAAAACCACATTCACTTTTTCAAAAAGTTAAAAAAAAAACATATCTCATGCTTAAAAATACTTGAATAAAATAATATAATATTCTCTTTTGAGAATAATTAAAAATAAAAATAAAAAGTGTTGAATTGGAATATGTAAATGTGACTAAATTGGTTCTTCATATTTTTCCAAATGAAACATAACAGTGAGGGTAAATAAGATATTTCAATAAAAATACAAAGTCTTATTTACATTTAAAGATCTTAAAATCTAAAAAGAAATAAAAAAATTATTTAGAATCAATTCAGTTTCTTTTAAATTTCTCTAAAAATAAAAAACAAAAACAAGAACAATAAAAAAAAACCTTTTTTTAATCATGAAACATCAAAACATCTAAATGCATTACAAATTTGATATAAATTTAAACAAAAAAATATATTAAATAAAAGACAACTATTCAAGAAAAAGACAACTACTCAAGAAAAAAACAACTATTAGTCTGCTTGGACTATTAGTCCGGAATATAGTCCAATCTGATATTTATTAAATTTTCGAATTAGTTATCCAGACAAATTACTAGTTCGCCATATGAAGAATAATTAGTGAATAAAAAGGTGTGGGATTAAAAAAGATTGTATTAAGAAGTAAATTTAAAATTTTTAAAAAATAATAAAAAATATTAAAATATTAAAATAAATAACATAAAATTTAACAATAATATAAAATTTAACTTATTAATTTATTTAAGTTAATTTTAAAATAAATTAACTTAATATAATGATAAATTATTATCTAGTTCGTTATTTAATTATATTCAATTTAAACACAAAAAAATTAATTCAATCTCATTATTAATTTTAATTTATGATTAATTTTATTTTATTATTAATTTAATTTAATTCAATTTAAATTATCAAACGAATCCATAGTCTCGATACAAAAAAAAATTATTATTAAAATACCTCAGCTATTCTTAAATAAATTAATCATTATAACTGCAAAATGTCCTCTTTTTACCACGACTGCAGAAATAGAATTGTTGACTTTTTGCCAGATGCGTTCCAAGCGAAATTATTGGTAGTTTTTAGTTTTTTATAATTAATTTTATTTATATATGTTTGGTTTAAAATAATTATTTATTTGTTTATTTTATTTTTATTTTTAATAAATTTTTTTATCGTTTACTCAAATAATTTTAATTTTTGACCTTTTCTATCAAGACGAACTGAAAAAATAAAATTATTTTAATCAAAATTTAAATTTTTTTTGAAAAGATGTGAATTTTTTTTATATTTTAATTAATTTTTTTTACTTTTTTGATTCATTTTATCGAAACAATTCGAAAAAATAAATTTTTTCAATCAAAAAAAAAAAAAACAAAACAAAATTTATTAAAATTAAGCTAAACATAAATTATAATTTATTTTAAACACTCACAACTTTTACTATAAATTATAAATTTTTTATTTTAATTATAAATTTTAATTTTTACTAAATATCTATAACTTTTAGTATCTATAACCTATAAATTTCAAACATCACCAAAAAATGACTTGACAATGCATTAACCTATTGAACCTAAAAAGGGTAATGAAAGAGCCATCATCACCTACGGACAAGAGAGCACAGCTGGTGCTGCAACTAAAACAGGACCGACACGTGGAGGTAAAAGAGTAGGGTGCTTGATGGAGAAAAGTAGACCGGCAGGGCCCACGTTGTCCGTCCTTATATTTTGTTTTTTTCTTTTAAATTATATTTATATAAGTTAAATAATATATTGAATTTATAAAACCCAAGGTCTGAATGGGATAATATTTTATAACTTTATTTTATTTTATTTTATTTATTTTCATTTGAAATATGTTTTTATTTTTTACTTAAAAAATTTATCTTTTAAAATTTTATCATCGAGATGACGAGATGTATAAAAAAAAGGTAAATTCCTTACTACTAAAAGAAAAAGATAAATTAATAAACTAACTTTTATTTATTAAATATTTTTATCTTTTGATAAAAAATTTAATCTTTCTTTGAGACAAATCAAAAGAAAAAAATTAATTGAAAGATCAAAATAAAGGAGAAAAATTAAGTCAAATGCACTAATTTTATCAAAAAGTTGGACAAAGCCATCATTTGTCAATTCGCTTAAAGTTAATTTTTTTATTTTTTTTTAAATCTCAAAAAGTTTATTTTTTAACTCAAAAGTTTTTAATTTTTTTTGCTTTTAATGTAGTTTTTTTAATATTTTTTAAAAATATTATAACTTTTATTGTACATATTTATTTTTTATAAAAATTATATTTTTAAAATTTACTCGTCAAAATTTATAACAAGATCTATATTTAATATAAAATTATTTAAAAATAAATATTTAAAAATTATAACAATTTTGAGCAAAATTTTTACATTTTGGTTTTAAACTACTTTAATTCTTTGATTTAAAAGTCTCATATACTCCAACCAAATGAGTTTTTATGGCTTTTTACTTTAAAGTGACTTAAAATCTTGATTGGCAACCTTGGTTCCTTGATTTTTTGATTTTTTTGGCTAAAAACTCCAACAAGCTAAGGTGGCCGGTTTAATAAAAAAATAAAAAAGTTAAAAAATTAAAAAATTAAATTAAAATATAAAATTTTAGAAAATTCTATTTAAACTCTAACAACTTTTAAAATACAATAATACTATTTATTCATAACTTATTTACTACTACTACAACCATTACATATAATTGTTAATATCAAATAGATATAATGGTAAAATTGTCCGCTTTGAACAAAAAAGCAAAAAAATTAATTTTTTACCCAAACAATCAACTTCAAAATATAGCTTAAAAATTAAGTTATCAAACGACGGTGATGTTTGGCAAAACTACTGTTAGTATTTTATAGATTGTAGTATTTAGCAGAAATTGTAAGTATTTAGTAAAAATTATAACTTATAATTGAAATTAAAAAAAATTATCAATTATAGCTGAATACGTGAATGTTTAAAAAATTTAAATTTCATAACTAAAATTAATTACAAAAAGTTAAAAATTATTAGCAATAACATTCCAAAACACCTTCAAAATACTTTAAACTTAATTTAATTTTTTGATAAAAAACATAAAAAGAAAAAAAAAGGCTCTTAAGCTAATTACTAATTGGGCCTTAAAGCTGACAGTAATCTTTTTATGCGTTTAATATTATTCATCTCATATAATATTAATTTAATATTATTCTCTTTTATAATACAAAAAATTAGTCTTAGATCTTTAAAGTAACAGTGTTTTTATTTTTTATCCACTAACAAAAATTTTAACGCGCGAGATTCAATTTTAATGCGCGAGGTTTAATTGGACATTAGAACAGATAAATTTTTCTGTCTGCTTATGTATACAAGACAGATAAATTTATTTGTATACTTAATACATATTTTAATAATGTACAAATAAATTTATCTGTGTTAAGAACACATAAATTTATTTATTTTGTATAAAATAAGACGATAAATAAATTTATCTATATGTATTATATATAAATTTTTTTATTTATATTAAATTTATCTGTATTATAAACAATTAAATCTCACATTTTAAAAATTTTATTAATAAATTTTACAGGTTAAAATTTAATTCTTTTGACCTAAGGCTGAAAGGTCCTTTATAATAACGCAATTTTACTCGTAAAATCATATCAGTATTTTGAATTACGAAACCTCGCAATATAATTGAAGTACAGTGAGACAAATAAATAAGAATTTAATTAAAAAGAACTGTTCCATGCACAAAATACCTGTATACGTAGGGTTTGAAAAAGGAAACGTACACCAATATATTTTTAGAGATAATTTTTTTTTATATTTATAAATATTAATATATTTTATATAAATATTTATTTACTATTTGTTCCTTATTTTTTATTCCGTATATGATATAATTAGTATATTATTTTTAAAAGAGAATAATTTTTTTTAATACCGACATACTTTTAATGGTTGAATTTGAATTTATCATTTTTATAAATTTTAAGATCATTACTGAATTTAATAATAAATTTAAAAATTTTGTGTTTAATTCTTATTAAAAATATTTTAATTTAATTAATATTTATAATTTATAAATAATTACAAGTATTCAAAAGTTCACATGGTAAGCTCGAAAACTTTACTTTAAAATGATACCTCCAAAAAAAAATAATAATAAATAAAATTATCAGAATTTTCTCTTTTAAATTTTGTTAATTGAAAAGGACAGTTACCTATTTATTACTTTTTATTAAATTACAATGATTGATTTGACTATTCAAACATAAGTGCTTGATTTGACAATTCATACACGAGTAATAAATATAAAAATAATAATAGCCTCAGAAATTAAAAAATAAATTATATTAATATATTTTTATAAATATGTCGCTTTTATGGGTATTAATAAATTTGGTATAAAGGTTTGTGTATTGTTTATTCATACTCGTCGGGCGGTGATTAATTTTTTTTTTAAAAAATTAATCGAAAAATTGATTGAGGCCTTGTTTGGCAATTTAACAAAAAAATCAAAAATTTCATTTTAAGTAATTTTAAGCCTAATAAGAAATGAAATAATTTAATGTAATTTTAAAATAGTTTTGTATTAGAAATATATATGCCTGAAGACAATAGGAATGTTTGGTAAAGTTACTGTTAGTAAATTTTAATTTTTTATTATTAATTTTAATTATAAATTATAATAAATTTTAAATATTTATAATTTTTATTACAAATTATAATTGTTTTTTCTATTTTATCTATAAATTAACTCACAATTTTTATTATAAATTATAATTTATAAGTTATTAATTTTAGTAATGTCAAATAACATTATTGACATTAAGTAATGACTAAAAGTGGATTTTTTTATAGGCTTAAAGTGGCGGTAAATTAAATAAAATTGTTATTAAATATTTTTTATTTTTAGATTATTTTAAATATAATTTCAATTAATAAAATTTTAAAATATAATTTTTATAAAAAATTAAATGTATACAAAATTTCTAATCATCAAGAAAGTTGAAATTTCTTTATTTTTATGATAGGGGGTTTGTCAAAAGTTATTTTTTTATTTTTTAACTTATAATTCATCAAAAAAGTTAAAATTTTTAAATTTTAATTTTTATTCTAATTCTAAATTAACAAACACTATTTCTCCGTTTAAAGTTATAAGTTTATAAATAATAAATATTTGTAACTTTGATTTAAAATTATAATTATATTCTTTTAATTATAATTAACAAAATTGATAATTTTTATTACACTAAAATAAGTAACATCAATTTTAAACGAGAAGAAAATAAAAAAGGGAATGGAGTTTGGTTGTCAGTATAATTTTGCTACGTGCACACATTTGGCTAAATAGATACAAATTGGCTAAATAGATACAAATTTGAATATATTTATATCATATGTGTGAATTTTACACAATTATATAATGCACCAAAATGTGGGAGCAGAATGTGTCCCATTAAGGCTTTAATTGGCAACTAATTTAAAAATTAATTTTTAAAAATATTTTTAATTGAAAAATTCATTTGAGTTTAAAGTAATTTACTTAGTAACTTAATTTTTAAATTAAATTATTTTTAAATTAATTATTTGAATAAAAATTTAGCTTTTTAACTTTTTGTTCAGAGTGGATAATTTTATTCTTTTATATATTTGATATTAACAACTATGTATAGTTAGTAGTTGTAGTAAATAAGTTATGAATAAATAGTATTATTGTATTTTAAGAATGATGAAAGTTTAAATAGATTATTATGAAAATTTGTATTTTAATTTAATTTTTTTAATTTTTTAATTTTTTTTTATCAAACAAACAATTTTAGCTTTTTGGCGTTCTAAGTTAAAAAGTCAAAAAAATTAAGTTGTCAATCAAATCTTAAGACTTCGGTTGATAATTAGTTTAAAAGTTAGTTTCTTCTTTACTTTTTTATGGCTTTAGCTAAAAACCTAATTTGAGTTCAAAATTGTTTGTTTGGTAACTTAGTTTTTAAGTTAACTTTTTAATAATTTTATTATTTGGATAAAAAATTAATTTTTATACCTTTTATTCAAAGTGAGTAATTTTACTCTTCTATATATTTGATATTAATAATTATATATAATTTGTAATAGTAATAAATAAGTTATGAATAAAAAGTATTATTGTATTTTAATAATGGTGAAATTTTAAATAAAATATTATTAAATTTTGTGTTTTAATTTAAAATTTAAAATTTTAAAATTTTAAAATTTTTTGCCAAACAAACGACTTAAACTTTTTGATATTTTTAGTAAGGAAAAAAAAATCAAACACTGCTAATTATTGTAGGACAACTGATTTGATGGTACTTCTCTGTTGCACCAAATATATATATATATATATATATATATATATATATGGGAATACTCAAAAACTTGTATTCACTAGTCAGACCACATAAGACCCATCACCCAATAGGCCAATACATACATGTTTAAAGCAAAATGTAATTGAGGCATTGTTTGGAATAGTGTTTTTTTCTTTTTGTTGTGACTTTTTTGTGCTTTTTAAATTTTGGTCTCGTTTGTCAACTTGTTTTTGAATTAATTTTTTTATATTTAAAATCAATTTAAGTTAAATAAATAAAAAATTTATTTAGTAAATCTTAGAGGTAATTTTAAGTCAAAAAATAATAAACTAAAAAACTTGACTTGAAGTAGTTATAATTTTTAAAATTTTATTTTTTAATAATTTTATATTCAATATAAATATTGTTTGATAGATTTTGACGAGTTAATTTTAAAAATATAATTTTTATAAAAAAAATAAATGTGTATAATAAAAATTATGATATTTAAAAATATATATTAAAAGAATTATGTAAAAAAATAAAAAAGACTATAAGGCTAAAGCCCTTAGATTCCCAAACAAAGCTTTTTAGCTTTTTTTAGTTTTAAGTAAAAAGTTAAAAAATTTGACTTAAAGTCACTTGCCAAATGAGGTCTATCTTTTGTTTTTTTATTTAGATTTTTTATTTTTTCTCCTGATAAAATGAATCTAAAAATATAACTATTTTGACTAGTGTTAAAAAAATTCACTAAAATGAAAAAAAAATTACAAAAGCCTTAAAGTTGTTTTTTTGTCTTATTTAAAATTTTATACTTTAAATAATATAAAAATTTAACAAATATTCAATTGTGTCATGTGCCATAATTGTGTCTTATTCTTATTTGTTGTTATACCAATTAATTTATTTTTTATAAAATATATATACTTTCGTGTCCCAAGTTTGGCTACTTTAAAAAAATAATAACTCAAGAAACTAAATCGACCAAGTCAAATATAAGTGTTTCAGACCAAGAACCAATCAATCACCTTAATTTCACCTAATCAATTCAACCCATAAAACTTTAGTTGAATTGTTTTATGAAATTTTCGAGTCTTTTAAACACCACCAATAGTTAGTAGCTTATATATATTGTTTACTCAACATAGATATAATATAAGAAATAAATAGAATAAACATAACATAAACATTATAAGACAGATGTGTTAGTAATGGAACATATTTAAAGAAGTGATGTTTATGTTCCAATTACTCTTTAGTATCTTCTAATTATTTTGTGTGTGAAGTGGGGGTGTACATGAAAATACAAATTTGGCAATAATAAATTTGTTATTTAACTTTTCTAAATAATTTGTGACGATATAATCATTATTACAAAATTAATCATTGATATAACTTAGTTTAGCAATGCTAGAATTCGTCTAAAAACTTCTCAAATAATTTGTAACAAACTTTTGTTGGCATAGATTCTCTTTTGTTAATTGTAAAAGTTAAATTTTTGTGATGATTATACATATTAGTGACATTTATTTTGTTGTGATTTAAACACTAATTTTCGAACACGAACGAAAGTTAAATCACACACAAAAAAATAAAAAATAAATAACATTGAGAATTTACGTGGTTCGGCCCACACTAACATACGTCCACGAGCGAGAGAGAAAAATATTTCACTATGACGAATGTGAAAGAGTACAGAACCCAACTCGTTTTGGTAGTCTCCTATAAATAGGATAGTTAGGGTCTCATATTATGTGTGAGAAGTTGCTAAAACAACAATAGGACAGCTGCTAAATCAACAATAGGAAAGCTGCTAAATGACTAATAAGACAGCTGCTAAATAAACTTTGCTGCTAAATCTGATATTGAGATTCTAGTCAATCCTAACAATCTCCACCTTCGCTAGAATCTTTCAGCCATCTTGAAAAACTATCGGCAATCCTCGACTTGCACGCATTTCCCCTTTTGATCTTCTTGTAGCCTTCTGATAAGACGAATGATCTCCACCTTAACTTGAATTCTTCAAACCACCTAGAAGATAATTAACATTGCTGTCGATTCTACCGTCGTCGTCATCGACGATTTGCCACACTCAAACAGCATAGTCCACACCTCTACGCTGAGGTGCCCGCACCCCAACCTGGGTGCCCTACAAAGGTAACTACTTTGTAGAAGAACATGGCCCATCTCTCCCCCTTTGTGCACACAATTGGAGAGATCACCGGTACTAACCAAATCAAGAGCAATTGAGACTCGCTTCTGTCGAGGTGTACACCTGTCAGTCATGCCTGTCGTTTTAGTCTTGTTGCTCAGAGCTTTCTTGTGAATATCCAACAATTGTTGCTCTTGCATCTTACCGGCATCCTGCACGCAACCTGATTTATTCACCTGCACACTTGTACTACCTCGTCGCTTCTGTGTACCCCTGCGCCTATTCCGTGTGCTTTTCTGCAATTGTGGTTCACTCTGATCACCCTTACACTGTTTTCGTGTACGTCGTGTACCTGTACTACTCATCTGATGTTTGGCAGTAGCTCCACCTGTCACAACATTCCCTACGAGCCTGTATAGGTTGTCAATCATCTGTCCCTGCAGTACATCACTATTTCCATTTGAAATCCAAAGAACTCTACCTCCAGATGAGAACCCGCAACCTCTCGAATCCAGCATCCCCAGAGAAATCAAGTTCTTCATTAGATTCAGCACATGTCTAATCCCAGTCAAGATCAAAATAATCCCATCAAGCCTACAAAACCGCACTGTCCCTATACTGACAACTCTGTTCACTGCATTGTTAGCCATCCTAATAGTACCCACATCACATGTCTGATACGTTTCAAAATACTCTCTAACTGCACACACGTGGAACGGACACCCAAAATCTAATATCCAATCTGATTTGCTCATACCTGAAGTAACTATGAGCACATCTAATTCTTCATAATCAGAGCCCTCTATAACTGCTGTATCTGATGATTGTTTCTTTTTCTTGTCTGCCTTGTACTTCAGACAATTTCTCTTTAGATGACCTTCCTTGTCACAATAGGTTAACTTTCCTTTGCAACCTCTCGATTTGGAACGATCTTTCTTCTTGAACCCATTTTGCTTCACTGTAGCCCTGCCTCTGACTTCCCTACTGCCTGATGCAACCATGATTCCCTCTCCCTATGATCTGTCACTCTCCATCTTCTTCAACATCTTATGAGATATGAGAGCAGCAACAATCTCATTTAACCCAAGGGAATCCTTCCAAAACATTAGTGTAGTCCTCAGATGCTCATATGATGAAGGCAATGAAACTAACAAGAGAATTGCGTTATCCTCATCTTCGATCTTCACGCCGATAGAATCCAATTCTGTTAGTATCTTATTGAATTCGTCCAAGTGCTCCATAAAGTTCGCTTCCTCTGCCATCTGAAGTGCATATAGTTGTTTCTTTAAAGATAACTGATTAGTCAATGTTTTGGACTTGTACCTGCTCTCCAACTTAGCCCAGAGTTCTACCGGATTGCTTTCGTTGATGACTTCCTAAAGAGTACTATTACCGAGATACAACTAAATCGTATTGTTCGCCAGGTCCCGCATCTCCTCCCACTCTACATTCTTCATCGTTTTTAGTTTCTCTGACTTATTCCTGAGAGCCTTAATCAGTCATTCACGCGTCAAAATATTTTTCACCCTTTGCTGCCATAAAGTGAATTCGTTGTGGCCGTTAAAAGGTTCAATCATGAAACTCAAACTTTTTAACACCATTAGATTTGTCTGACAATCTCTACAATCTGAACTCGTCGCAATAATAGATATGTGTAATCTTTGTCCCACGCAGCTCAAATCAAATCTGATTGTACTCGATCGCTTCTGATTGTACCCGATCACATTCGATCAATTTCAATCTAAGCCGATCTGTCCAATCCAAATAAACAATGCAAAAATTAAAAAAATCTGACCGTACCGATGAATCCGTAGCGCCAAAAAATTTTAGGAGACACCTCTCCCTTAAATTATTTTATTATATATACGAGCCGATATAATAAAATAAATTTAAATAATTAATTTTGTGTACCTGTCACACTGGATAATTGTCTTAGAATATCTCAACAATTTCCCAACCTAATCTCGAGCAACCTTAAAATCTAATAAAAACCAATCTTTATTCAACGGTGATTTTAGAATCTCGCTCAATTGATTTCTATGTGCAAATAAGTCCTACCAAAACCAACTGTTGCTCCGTTTAGAAGAAAATTAAAAGACAGTCACGGTTGCTACCGTTTTAAAAAACCACCAATGCAAAGAGTTGTGCACGCCGGCGCTGCTTCACTCAAACCCAGATTTTGCAAAAATCTTATTTTTTTGTGCGAAATAAAAATTTTCTGATTTATACGATACGAAATCAAGAAAAATACCTTGCTCCGATCAATTAACGCGGTTTCGAATCGTCCACCGTCGGCTCTGATACCATTTGTTGAGATTTGAACACCAATCCCCGAACGCGAACGGAAGCAAAATCACGCACAAAAAAGCAAAAAATAAATAGCACTGAGAATTTACGTGGTTCGGCCCACATCGGCCTACATCCACCACTGCGTGAGAGAAAAATATTTCACTATGACGAATGTGAAAGAGTACAAAATTCAACTCCATTCTCTCTACCAGCTAATTTCTCAATTCTCACACACAATATGAGACCCTAGTTATCCTATTTATAGAAGACTACCAAAACAGAAGCAGCTAAAACAACAATAAGGCATCTGTTAAATCAACAATAGAAAAACTGTTAAATGACCAATAAGACAGCTGCTAAATAAACCTAGCAGCTAAATCTGATATTGAGATTCGAGTCAATCTCAACATATTTAATATTTTTAAGTGACAAACAAAAGTATCACAAAACTCTATTATTAGTGACAGACAAACTCTTGTAGCTGAAGATGATATGTTTTTGTGACAATAATATTATAAATAACAAACAAAAGTGTCACAAAACTCTACAACTAGTGACGACAAACTCTCGTCGCTGAAGATGATATGTTTTGTGAAAAGTTTTATATTTTGTCACTAAATACTTTAGCAATGGACTTGTCATGACAACCTTGTGACAACGTTTTATATGTCACTAAAAAAATTTTGTGATGACTTTGCAACATTTAGTGACGTTTTATAACGCCACTAAAATTTATCTTTCTTCTATTGTCTTCCTCATTCGGGACGTAGATAATGATTATATAATGTATAAATATTTGTATAAAATGTTATAATTTTTCTAAAAATTACAATTTTAGTTTTAGTATTTAATTTTATTTATTAATAAAATTAATTTTTTATTTTATGAGAATCTTAATGAGTAATGCATGTGTTTTATTATTTATTTAATAATTTGCATGAGTGTCTTTTATTTTACATAGTATTTAATCTAGTATGTAGAGTTTGACTTACACACAGAAAATTAAATTATTAATTCTTGTAAAATATAAGTTTTGGTTCATAATTTAGATAGAATTGAACAACCATCAGTACGACTGTATTATAATATTTTAGTAAATCTGTTTTAATTACGGAGAACGGTAATTGTCTCGATAATTATTCTGACTCATTATGCTAGTACACTTTGTATGTATTGAACAAGACTAAGTTGGAATAATTAATTTTGTACTGACTATATAAATTAATTTACATATCATAATTATTATAAATTCTTATACCCTTAATCTTGAAATAATTTTATTTTTATTTTTACTATCTTTTTCTTATCTTTTACCCTTACAAATTAACAAACTAAAAAAGTTGTATTTTTAATTGAGTGTATTAAAACTAGTTAATTAATTAATTATTAAATTATTGAGAAGTTAACAGACTTGATGTAATTTTTTTATGGTAATTTAATGGTGAATAGAGTTTGAAGCAATTAATAGTTTCGATTGCATTTATATAAAAAAAATTATTCATGCATTTTATGTCGAAAAAAAAATAATTTGTGTACTTGTGTAATCACGATAAAACACAAACTTTTTTTTCTTCTAGTAGTAGTGGTGTTTGAATTTTTTTTGATAAGCTGTTAGTATTTTAGTTTATTATTTTGCTTAATAATTTTTTTTTATTTTTTTATTAATATCAAAGTTGATTGACGTAGAGATTTTTTATATAAATTATATTTAAAATATAAAATTTGAAATTTAATTAAAAAATGCATGAATAATTAAAAAATTAAAAAATGCATGAATAATTAAAAAATGCAGGGGATCCAAAGGACTCTTTTATGAGAGTTTGGCTTAAAACCCAATGTTGGAAATGCTGAATCCTACTGCTGCTGCAACCACCTTTCTATCCTTTTGACACAAAAACCAACAAAGAAGCCAACTCAGTGGCTTAACAGCTATTTGCTATCTTCCCTCCTATGACAGTGAGGCTGTCAATTTTAAAATTAATAATTTATAAATTATAATTTATAATATTATAAGTATTTAAGTAAAAATTATAATCTAAATAAAAAAATAGTTATAATTTGTAAGTATTTAAAAAAAAATTATCATTTATAACTAAAATTAATTACAAAAAAATAAAAAAATTTAGTAATAATTTTGCCAAATTATTTGGCAAAGCTAAAATTAGTTACTCATAAATTATAGTTAAAAAGAATAATTTTAATTTATAATAAAAATTATAAATATTTAAAAAAATAATATGTTACCGATTTGAAATTTTGAATTGTATTAAAAGATGAGATAGTTTTGTCAATAGTTATAAGGAGATTTAGTAAAGTTTTTAAACACCATTAGTTGTTCCTTCAAAACTAAAATATGAAAATTGAGGGTATTTGATAAAATTATTGTTGATAGCGTTTAATTTTTTTTATTAATTTTAATTATAAAATATAAGTTTTTTTAAATATTCATAACTTCAGCTATAATTTAT